>JARQOC010000648.1:0-67321 GCA_033576535.1 Allobates femoralis | reverse complement strand
AACTTTTCCCCTACCTTCCCTTAAAAAAGGGACAATAATCAAGGACTGGTGCGAAAAACAAACTTTTACACCTGGGTAGATGGACTTGTACCGTACGACTGCACTTTGTTTTTCCCCTTTTACCTTTTTTCCCGTTTTTTTTTGTAAATTTTTTCCTTTTAAGACTATGTACAAAATTACCTGTTTTTGATTTTGTTGTTGAATGTTTTGTAAATGTTTCTCAGTCCAGGAGTCTAAATTTTAACTGGGGGAAAAATTTTGGCCCCCTGCCATTACAGGAAGCCACAGGACCATTTAAATTGGCTTGGAGGGGATTTCCCCCAACATTTAACCTAAATACACCCAGCACCTTCCCCCCCAAGAACAGTAAGGGAGCTCCACTTGCTTTTTTTTAAAGGGAACCTGTCCCCTGAATCTAAGTCCCTACACTATAAACTAGCTGTCCCTCACCTCCCTAGCTGCTCCCTATCTACCCCTTTCTAACTAAAGTGGCCATATTAAACATCTAAAAAATTTAATTTTAAAACCCTTTACAGCAGCCCCTGGGGTTTGGGGGGGTTGGAAAGGCGGGACAGGCCCCATTCAGCCCCCTCCATTGTGTATTTGCACACCCCGCTGGGGGGGCCTTTATTCTTTTTTCTCTCTGCCCCCAACCTTTTGGAAATCCCCCGCCCTCTGTGCCATTGTATGCACTGGCCGCGAGTCACATCCCGGGGCGGGTGCAATTTTGGGCTGGGCACGTGATGGCCCTAGTGCATTATGGTATATGGATGAGCTCTGGCAAAACCAAAAATTAGAAGAGGAGTCACTCAGTGTGCCCGAAAAAGCTTTTAATGAAAAATTCAGTCTTTTGATCACAATTGTTGAAATTTGGGAAAAAAAACTTTTTTCGGCTTGACAGCCTTTTTCAGTTTTAAAACAACTATTAAAAAAAAAAGGGGGTACAAAAAAACAACATTTAGTACCCAAATTCATTTCCAGTCAATGTACATGAATTAAACAGCAGTACATATATAGGCTCCTGCCGCAATATCATATGTGACAATATACCATGTATTATTTCATTAATATAACATACAGTTGGACATGAGCAACACATGTAGTATGATCTAACATACCTGTAAACATACAAAGAAGCGATATATGATCCAAAAAATTGTCACAATAGCAAAAGAATTTCTTGCACAGCATATAGTGCATATATAATCCTGTATATGGAACACAAAGATATAAACACCTGAGGTATATACATATATAGAAAAGGACTTATGTAAGGAAGATCCAGACAAGAGACAAAATGATGGTTATACCTGTGATAATCAGACTCACTCAGTCAATTGATGGTTGATGGAATAGTAAAGCTACCAAGCAGCACAAAAGCAGCAAAATGAGGAAATAGACTTTTTTCAAAATATGTCTATGACACAAAGGAAATATGATGAATCAGTGAAAAAAAGCACTAGAGTAATTTGAATATAATAAAGATACAAAGGAATTTATTATTACCTCAGGAGGACTCTAGTATTGTATAGATGGCTCACAGCTGATTAATGTGCCTAGGGATAATGCAATTACAATCAGGCACAGTGCTGAAAAAGGGCAGACTCCATGACTAGTAAAGTTAAATAGTGCTGTATATAGACAAATATAATATAGGATCTCCAGAATGCTGTGAAAGTATCAAGAGCAACCACCTAGCTATAATGATAAGATCAGAGAAATAGTGCCACATGCCCAATGTGCACTGAGACCCAGAACTTACATGTCCGCCGTGGGGGGCTGTTGAAATGCTGTGAGCGGTGTTTCGGCGTCTCATCGCGCTATTTAACATGTGACCGGATGTGACGCGACTTCCTGCTTCCGGCCTTTGGAATGCAGATAGTCGCGCTAAGTCGTGGAACGCACGCCGCGCATGCGCAGACCGAATTAACATTGTAATTATGCTGTGAGCAGTAAAAAGGATACTGTGAAGCAGAATTTCTTCAAGAAAGTTCAAAATGGTGAAAACCCAAGGTCAGGCAGGCTGTGAGAGAGGAAAGAAACGTGAGATAAGTAAAAAAGCATACTTAGAAAAGAATTCAGAAATTAAACAGGTGGTGATAGTAATGAAGTATTAAGCATACTGGAGACCAAAATTAGAGATCAAATGGTTATCTATAATAATAATAATCAACTCTAAGAGTGTAATTTAGATTGTATCAATTGAGAGAGATTGGTCTGAATTTTAACAATATATAAGAAGGACAATAATCAAAAAACAAGGATCAAAGAAACACCTCATATTCTCGATTTAACCCCTTGGGCTCCAGTGTTTGAAGTTTAAATATCCAGAATGCCTCTCATTCTTTGAGGCGTTTTATACGGTCTCCGCCCCTTCTAAAAGGAGGAACGTGTTCCACAATATGGTACCGTAACTGGGCAATAGAGTGGCCCAATGTAATAAAATGAAACGGGATCAGTACTAGCATGTTCTTACATCTAATAGTGGATTTGTGGTTTGAAATGCGGTCTCAGACATGCTGGGTAGTCTCCCCAACATATCCGAGACCGCACGGACACTTAATGAGATAAATGACAAATGATGATTCACAGGTCAGGTATTCGTCAATATGAAATATGCGTCCTGTTCTGGGATGAGAAAAGGAGTTCCCCTTCACTAGATTAGAACATTGGAGGCAATGTCTACATGGGAAGTTGCCCTTTTTAGGAGTAGCCAGAAAACTTTGTCTGGATTTAACTGATTGGGAACCTACGTCAGCTCTGACTAAACGATCTCGTAGATTCCGTGCGCGTTTATACGACCATAAAGGGTATGACTTAAATTCCGGTATGGAGGGGTATGACTCCGTTAAAATATGCCAATGTTTATTAATGATGTTCTAAATTAATTTATTAAAGGGGTGAAATTTGTTGACGAACGAAATGCGTGGACCTGAAGGTTTAGGAGTAGTCACATTAAATGTCCGTGGTACTGCAACAGATAGAGGGTAGCCCCTATTAATGAATCTACTGGTCATCTCTTCATGTCTTTTAATTCTTAGTTCCGGATCGGAGACTATTTTGTCTATTCGGACATGTTGTGAATGAGGCAGTGACTCTTTCAGATGTGGGGGATGACTGCTGCTGTATAATAGTAAACTATTTTTATCAGTAGGTTTACGGTATAGATCTGTGCTCAAAAAAACGTCATTCGACTTGACCACCAGAGTGTCCAAAAAGTTAATCTGAGAAAAATTGGAATTTAATGTAAATGTCAGGCCAAGGGATAAAGAATTTACCGTGTTATGGAATAGGTTTAAATCATCCATAGCGCCAGTCCAGATCATAAAGACATCATCGATGTAACAAAACCAAACTAAGCCCTGTTGGGGTATATATGCCGTATCTTTAAGAAATTTATCCTCAAAAAACCCCATGAACGCACTGGCGTACGAAGGGGCAACATTGCTTCCCATCGCTGTGCCGTGCCTTTTACCTGGGCGAAGAAACGATCCTGGAACATAAAAAAGTTCTTGGTGAGTATGATTTCCAACATGTCTAGGCAAAAGTTACGTTGTGAAATGGACAAAGGAGAAAACTTGGTTAAGAACCATTGCATAGCTGATAAGCCCTCATCATGCTTAATGCTGGTGTATAAATTATTAACATCGAGGGTCACCAATAAGCTATGTGGAGGTATTCTACCCAGTATTCTCAACTTGGAAAGAAAATCAGATGTATTTCTAACATACGAGGGGATTTGTGGAATGAAAGGAGAGATAATTTTGTCTACCAATATAGCTAGAGGTGACAGGAGTAAATCGGTCAGAGCCACTATGGGACGGCCCGGAGGATTGTTTAAATCTTTTTGCACTTTTGGTAGGACATAAAAGACAGGGATAGTGAAATGTACTGGTTGTAAGAATTCAGCCATTTTTTAATCTATCACGGAATTACTGAGGTAGTAATCCACTTTGTCCTTAACCATGACTTTGATCACTGAGGACGGGTCACGTGCTAAAGGTAAATAGGTAGTATTATCCTCCAATTGACGTTCTATCTCCGCTATATATTTAATGCGGTCCATGACCACAATGGCACCACCCTTATCAGCTGGCTTTATTTCAATCGATTTATTGTCTTTTAATTGGCGGATTGAATGTGATTCTATTTTAGAAAGATTATGGTGAATCCTATAATTCCCACCTTCAATGTCAGACCAGATTTGCTCTGTCTCATTGAGAACCAATGAGGAGAACGCCTCCACTGCATGATATGAACGTGGAGGATGGAAAGAACTTTTGAGACGTAGGTTTAAACCATTCAGAGTGAAATCAGTAGAGGAGACGGGAGTAGAGAGGGACACAGGAGCAGGAGGTCCTTTATGTTTGTCAAAATGGACTTTTAATCTCAATTTCCGAAAGAACCGTCTCAAGTCCTTGTCCACAGAAAAAGCATCATAATTCGGAGTTGGACTGAATGACAAACCCTTTTGTAAAACCTGAAGGTCAACAGGTGACAAGTTATAAGAGGATATGTTATACACTATATTTTCCGTACCTGAGACCTCAGTTGCATGGGATGCCGACCTGCTCCTTGTCCTCTTCCCCCTCCTCGTTTTCCTCGATAAAATCTCGATAAAATCTGCGAGGTGGGCCTAAAAAACCACCCTGATTTAGGTAAGTAAAATCAATGCTGTCTGGACTACTACCCGATCCATATGGATCATATCTAGGGGGATAGAAAGGCAATCTTGGTCTACTAGGCCTTGCTCCCACCTAGCCAGAATCCTACTCCACACTGATGAGGGGCAACACCCCGAAACAGCTGTATGTGGATGGATACCTGGCCTTGGTATTCCCTTGTCATATCTGTAAACTTGTAAAAGAGTTGGATATTGACTTAAAGGGCCACTTCATATAGTGGTTATGGTGTTCTCCGCAAGGAGCCACCCCTTGGCTGGGTCCTTCCCTGGAGGGATATATGGCTAGTTCTGTGTTTGAGACTCCTAACAGAGGCTCCACAGACTCTATTTGCATATTCAGAAAGGTAATTGTGGCTCTGGATTGCGTCACCTATAGACAGCATTCTTGGAATAATCATCCAAATCCCGGTTGAACTTCCTCCTCTTTCGTTCTTGGATATTCTTACAAAAATCAGCCATTGTTTTGTTCAGCCTTGACTTTAAGGAAGTGAACTCACCAGAGGGCATGGATTCCTTTAATTGGTCCTCTAAGGACTTAATATTCTCTTTAATAGTAGTGACTTCATTTTGCAAAAAATCAATAGTGAGAGTGATCAAATCTAGAGAGCACTTATTCAAGATGCCCTCGAAACGATCACAAAAAACTGTGTTGTCCAAAAAGAGTGTGGGACGAAGATTGACTCTAAGTCCCCGAGGGATCTTTTTCTGTCTCAGGTATTCTGACAGCGTGGCTAGATGTGAATCCAACGCTATGTGGCGTCTCATCTCTTTTTCGAAATCTTTGTTCTGTAAATCCTCGGGTGAGAGATTAAGAAACTGTGTAGATGAAGTCACTCGTGCCAGTATTGCTCATGTCTCACTGTCATCATAGGATACTATGGGGAACGACATCATAAACCAGAAAAAAGAAAAAACAAGCAGAAATGGGAGCTCAAGCAAAAAATAGCAACTAATTGTAATAGAAGAATACTTGGCTCAAGTTGAGCCAAGTATTCTTCTATTACAACTAGTGCATTATGGGGCCGATCACGTGACCGGCCCCATAATGCACCGCGCCGGATGTGACGTGGATGTACAATGGCACAGAGAGCGGGAGATTCCAAATGGTGGGGGCAGAGAGGAAAAAGAATAATGCCGCCCAGCGGGGAGTGCACTACACAATGGAGGCGTGCTGAATGGAGCCTGGGCCCGCCTTTCCAGTCCCCCATCCTCGAGGACTGCAGTAAGTTTAAACTTATTTTTCAGATGTTTAATATGGCCACTTTAGATGAGAAAGGAATAGATAGGGAGCAGCTAGGAAGGTGTAGGGGCAGCTAGTGATAGTGTAGAGACTTAGATTCAGGTGACAGGTTTCCTTTAAGCAAGATCCCCTATAAATACTGGTGCTGGGGGCGGAGTTAGCTAGAGTGTGCAGTCACTAGGAGAACTGTGAAGACGTCCACGTGTGTCGGAGCTGTGCTAGGCCCAAGCTAGTTCACCAGCCTAGCCAGTGTGAGGGCCTGCAAGTGAGGTTGAAGGCAAGGCTTAGGGAGTAGAGAAGCAGACTAAAGGCAGAGGAGCCATACCGGTTCACCCCACGAAGCAACCCGGACACCGGAGTCCAAGTCTGCAGGAGAGCATCAAGCCCAGCAGAAACACCGGTTCACCGAGGGGACTCAAGTCTCCCGGACACCTGTCACGCAATCAATAGGGGAGCCAGAGACCACAGGAGAAGTCATAGTGGTAGCCCACACAGAGGTTCTCGACACTACAGAACAGGTGAGAGAAAGACACAGAGAAGGTCAAGCTTAATTCTACATGGGTCAGAGACTTCAACAAGGGAAAAGAGATGAGGAGGCCTTATCCATTGCTCACTGTGTAAATCCAGAAGTGCCATCCCGAGCACCTGGAGTGTACTCTGGACAGTGCCTGCAATACCATCAGTAAAGGCTCAGAAGCGATCCACAGTGTGTGTGTCAGTTTGTCCATCCCTGAACCCATCTGGCCTAGAGACTATCGCATCGGCCCGGCTGCATAACCACCTCCCTGTGCAAATCTCTGTTACCTCATCACTGCTCCAGGAAACTCGCTCCACCAGTGGACAACCAGACTACCCAAGCTGCCCATCCATCATCCCCGGAGGTCTGAAGCAGTGCTGGTGAGATCACTAGAATCCACACGTGGCGTCACAAGACTTTATTGTTTCCTGTTTTCCCCCTTTTCCAAGTGACCCCAGGGTCCAGGTCAAGGCAGGCCACCAGTTACATCCCCCTTACAGTAAACGTCCGGATACCGAGTTCCCATAGACCCCTAGGTGGGTCATAGTAATATTATGTTGCTTCTCCTTTAAATACTATAGGTCATTTACTCTTATGATATTTCTGCTCTGCATTAAAGTGCATGTGTCGGTTCATACCAGTGACAAGCTCAGGAGATGCTTTCTCATGCCCGGGGAGGATTGACTATCCACCAATGAATTAAAGATGCTGGAGGATTTGAAGCGAGCAGACAACCAACAATACTAGGATGGAGGGGTATGCGCTCTGTTGTTAATTCCGCAATTGTGCAATCATTGTTAAGCGGCTGGTTAAGGAACAGAGTGAGGACTTGGTCTCTGAACAATGAGGACGCCGGCATGCTGATTGGACAATGATTTGTTTACCTTGGTTACTCGACAAGGATTGCTTTTTGGACTTTTTGAGATCTTATATTGTCTCAGCAGATGACTAGAGGTGGCGGTCTGAGAGGTACTAAGCTGCTAATTCCATTGACGTAGATTTGCGACATTTTAAATAAGTGTATCTATGATCAAATTTATGTTTAGTATATACTGTTTAAGGATTGGTCAGTAGTAATGAGGGGGAGGTACATTATTTTCTGTGAGTTATTTAAGGGAGGTTGCAATAATGTTTGATATGCTTGATAAAAATCTTATTTATATGGATCAAAATGTTGCACATATCTATTATATAATTGCCGTAGCGAATTCCGTCGGAGCGGCGCTGCTTCCGGTGGCTTGGTTAGCGAGTCCGAGCTGCTTCTCCTGGACTCTCCCCGTGGCCGCGTAGCGGCCACGGCGACTCCCGAAGCAATGCCCGCAAAGCGGGCATTGCGAGTCGTTACAGCCTCGCGAAGCAATGCCCGCGAAGCGGGCATTGCGAGTCGCTGCCACCCACCACTAACCAAGACACAGAAGCCTCTACTACTCTACTGTACATCGCTATAGTATACTACAGTCACATGCCCATAAGCGCCATGGGACTGTAGTATACCATCGCATTGTACACTACAGCCTCCTGCCGCTCTTACACACTACCCCGCCAACCAAGACACACAAGCCCCTACTACAAGACACACAAGCCCCTACTACAAGACACACAAGCCCCTACTAAGCCCCTACTACTCTACTCTACACCGCTATAGTATACTACAGTCCCATGCCCATAAGCGCCATGGGACTGTAGTATACCATCGCGCTGTACACTACAGCCTCCTGCCGCTCTTACACACTACCCCGCCGCGTACCCCTATGCACGCCGCTAACACCGCCGCACCCCTATACCCTAAGCCCCGACCCGCCCCATCTATGCCCGCCGCTGTCGCTAACACCGCCGCACCCCTATACCCTAAGCCCCGACCCGCCCCATCTATGCCCGCCGCTGTCGCTAACACCGCCGCACCCCTATACCCTAAGCCCCGACCCGCCCCATCTATATGCCCGCCGCTGTCGCTAACACCGCCGCACCCTATACCCTAAGCCCCGACCCCCCTCTATGCCGCCGCACCCCTATGGACTCCTGCCCCGCACCCCGCACCCCTATACCCTAAGCCCCGACCCGCCCCATCTATGCCCGCCGCACCCCTATACCCTAAGCCCCGACCCGCCCCATCTATGCCCGCCGCTGTCGCTAACACCGCCGCACCCCTATACCCTAAGCCCCGACCCGCCCCATCTATGCCCGCCGCACCCCTATACCCTAAGCCCCGACCCGCCCCATCTATGCCCGCCGCTGTCGCTAACACCGCCGCACCCCTATACCCTAAGCCCCGACCCGCCCCATCTATGCCGCCGCTGTCGCTAACACCGCCGAACCCCTATACCCTAAGCCCCGACCCGCCCCATCTATGCCCGCCGCTGTCGCTAACACCGCCGACCCCTATACCCTAAGCCCCGACCCGCCCCATCTATGCCCGCGCTGTCGCTAACACGCTGACCCTATACCCTAAGCCCGACCGCCCATCTATGCCGCCGCTGTCGCTAACACCCCGCCCCTATACCCTAAGCCCCGACCCGCCCCATCTATGCCCGCCGCTGTCGCTAACACCGCCGACCCCTATACCCTAAGCCCCGACCCGCCCATCTATGCCCGCCGCTGTCGCTAACACCGCCGCACCCCTATCACCCTAAGCCCCGACCCCGCCCCATCTAGCCCGCCCTGTCCCTACACCGCGCCTGCACCCTCACCCTGCCCGCCCCATCCCTAAGCCCCGACACCCTAAGCCCCGCGGCCCCTACTCCACGCTCCGCTGCCCTCTCGCTAACACTCCTACACCCTAACCCCCGCTGCCCTAACCTAACGCGGCTTTACCCCTGTCTGGTGATCACTTACATGCCTTCAAGTCATCTGATCGTCCGTCCGATCCACAAGTCCTCCGTCCGGCCAGCCGTCCTCTTCCTCCGGCCCCGGGGGTCTTCTGTATTCTTTCCGCCATTCCGCCTCTTCGTCCGGCCCCGGGGGTCTTCTGTCTTCTTTCCGCCATCTCCGCCTCTTCGTCCGGCCCCGGGGATCTTCCACCTCCGACGTCCTCTTCGTTCTCATTAACATACAATGGAACAAAAATCCCCCATTGTATCTCAATCAGATCTGAGGCCCTCTTTTGATTGGTCGATGTATACTGCCCTCAGCCAATCAGAAGAGCCCCTCACAACTGACACACAGTTCTCATTCAGGTCCGACTTTTTTTTCCCCATTGACATACATTACCGGTGTGTCGGCGATTTTATGCCCGCCCACCTGGTTCTATTTCTCGGCCCTAAAATCGAGGACACACCGCTAATGCATCTCTATGGCCAGTCAGCCCGATTTCGGATTGAACGCCGACCAATCAGAATTCGAGCTCACTGCCCATAGACATGCATTAGCGGTGTGTCCGCGATTTTAGGGCCGACTGATAGAACCAGGTGCCCGGCCATAAAATCGCCGACACACCGGTAATGTATGTCAATGGGGAAAAAAAAAGCGGACCGGAATGAGAACTGCGTCTCACTCTGTCTTAAAAAAATAAATCAATAAATTAAATAATAAAAATAATCATTTAAAAATAATAAAAAAATAATAAATAAATCTTTAAAAAATAATAAAGAATTAAATAAAAATAATAATAAAAAAAAAAAAAAAATCGGACCTGAATGAGAACTGCGTCTCACTCTACCTTACAAAAATAAATACATTAAATAATAAAAAAAATCATTTAAAAATAATAAAAAAATAATAAATAAATCATTAAAAAATAATAAATAATTAAATAAAAATAATATTAAAAAAAAAAAAAAGGTCGGACATGAATGAGAACTGTCTCTCCGTCTAACTTAAAAAAAATAAATAAATTAAATAATAAAAAAAATCATTTAAAAATAATAAAAAAATAATAAATAAATCATTAAAAAATAATAAATAATTAAATAAAAATAATATTAAAAAAAAAAATAAAGGTCGGACCTGAATGAGAACTGTCTCTCCGTCTAACTTAAAAAAAATAAATAAATTAAATAATAAAAAAAAACATTTAAAAATAATAAAAAAATAATAAATAAATCATTAAAAAATAATAAATAATTAAATAAAAATAATATTAAAAAAAAAAAAAAAGGTCGGACCTGAATGAGAACTGTCTCTCCGTCTAACTTAAAAAAAATAAATAAATTAAATAATAAAAAAAATCATTTAAAAATTATAAAAAAATAATAAATAAATCATTACAAAATAATAAATAATTAAATAAAAATAATATTAAAAAAAAAAATAAAGGTCGGACCTGAATGAGAACTGTCTCTCCGTCTAACTTAAAAAAAAAAAATAAATTAAATAATAAAAAAAATCATTTAAAAATAATAAAAAAATAATTAATAAATCATTAAAAAATAATAAATAATTAAATAAAAATAATATAAAAAAAAAAAAAAAAGGTCGGACCTGAATGAGAACTGTCTCTCCGTCTAACTTAAAAAAAATAAATAAATTAAATAATAAAAATAATCATTTAAAAATAATAAAAACATAATAAATAAATCATTAAAAAATAATAAATAATTAAATAAAAATAATATTAAAAAAAAAAAAAAAAGGTCGGACCTGAATGAGAACTGTCTCTCCGTCTAACTTAAAAAAAAAAAAAAATTAAATAATAAAAAAAATCATTTAAAAATAATAAAAAAATAATTAATAAATCATTAAAAAATAATAAATAATTAAATAAAAATAATATTAAAAAAAAAAAAAAAGGTCGGACCTGAATGAGAACTGTCTCTCCGTCTAACTTAAAAAAAATAAATAAATTAAATAATAAAAATAATCATTTAAAAATAATAAAAAAATAATAAATAAATCATTAAAAAATAATAAATAATTAAATAAAAATAATAATTAAAAAAAAAAAAATAGTCGGACCTGAATGAGAACTCTCTCTCCGTCTAACTTAAAAAAAATAAATAAATTAAATAATAAAAAAAATCATTTAAAAATAATTAAAAATTAATAAATAATTCCTTAAAAAATAATAAATAATTAAATAAAAATAATTCTAAAAAAATTGAAAAAAGGCGGACCTGAATGAGAACTTTGTCTCCGTCTTACTTAAAAAAAAAAAAAAATTAAATAATAAAATAAAAATTTTAAAAATAATTAAAAAATAATACAAAAATAATCATAACAAAAAAAAACAAAATTATAATTTAACAAAAATTATCTAAATTTTAATAATAAAATAAAAAATTAAAAAATTAAAAAAAAAAAAAAAAAAAAAAAAAAAAAAACATTACAAATAATTAATTAAATAATTGAAAAATAATACACAAATAATAATAAAAAAATTAAAAATAATAATTAAAAAAATATTATAAAAATTTTACGATTATTAACAATTATTTAAAAAAAAAAAAAAAAAATTAAAAATAATTATATCAAAATAATAAAAATAAAAAAACATACTAATCATAAAAATAAAAAAAAAATTTTAATAATCAAAAAAATTATTAAAAAAAATATTATTAAATAATAAAAAACAAAACCAAAAAATTAATAAAAAAAAAATAAAAAAAAAAAATAAAAAAAAAAAACACACACAGTCGTTGCTATTACGGTATTTATTAACGCGATTCGCTGATTGACACTTTACGGCCCCGTCGAATTATGGCTCTGAGCCGAGTCGTCTGCCCGCAAATACAACCAGCGGCTCGCCCATAACATCGCCTACTTTCTCTATCTCTCTCCATAGGAAGGCGCCGTCCAATCACAATCGCCGCGCCTTTTTTGAAAATACATAGCGACCAATCACATTCATGGCGCCAGCTTTCTGAAGTTGCCGCCCTCCAATCAGATAAGCCCGCTTATTTATCGCGCGAAATTTGAATCTTCTACCTCTTTGAATCCTCTTTGTGGGAGAACGAGAACCTATCGCTGGACTATCTGTTGGAGTATATTTCTGCCGAGAAATCCATCCTTCCTGAGGGTCTTTCGAGGACAACGAGAAGCTACCGCTGGACCGTCTGTTCGACTACATTTGAGCCGAGATATCCATCCTTCGTGCGGGACGTCGGGAAGCAAGCGCCGGATCGGGATCTGCGATTGATCAGCTAAGATATCCTTTTGACAATCTACCTTTTCACATCAGAAGCTATATTCCTGATGCTGACTTTTATTTTCACCTCTTTTTTACTATCTTTCTTTTTCACCTCTTTTACTATTTTGCGCCATGCAGCGCCAATCGCCGCTGCATGGAGCGTCCGCCACTGTTCGGACACTTCGCCGCTGAAAGCGCCGACTTCTGCGCTACAAGCGCAAACTTCGGCGCTTCTAGCGGCCTCCGCGGTCTATGAGACCGCTGTGTCCGAACATGCATTCACGCGCCGCCCGTACAACTCGCCGCTCTAAGATGGCGGACGCGAAATCTTCATTCATAAAATGGCGCTAGACTTCAGCCGCCGTGTGATTGGCCAGCGGAATCTTCATACACATGGCGCCGTCAATCCGGTTGGTCGGCGCTATTGTCTGAAGATGCCGCTGTCCTATCACAATTCAGCGGGGCGGAGCTATAGACTTCCACTCTCCCGAACGCCGTGTCCGAAAATCGCTCCAGGGGCTCGGCAAGGAAAGTGCCGTGCATTTTCTAAATTCCCGCCGCGATTCTCATTGGATGTCGACTTCCCGTAGACATCCATTGAGAAATAAGCCGCGATTCTGATTGGTTCTTCTTTATGGCGCTTTGATTCCGATTGGTCGCCGCTCAGCGGGGACTTCGAAATTTTTCTGGCCGAGCGCCTGGTACGATTTTCGGATATGCCGTTCGGCCGGCTGGAAGTTTGTAGCTCCGCCCCGCTGAGTTGTGATTGGACAGCTGCATCTTCACACAATAGCGCCGACCAACCAGATTCACGGCGCCATGTGTATGAAGATTCCGCTGGCCAATCACACGGCGGCTGAAGTCTAGCGCCATTTTATGAATGAAGATTTCCCCTCGGCCATCTTACAGCGGGAAATTTGAATTTGTGAACTATGAAAAAGTAAAAATGCTCTTTTCACAGTACATTCTCACATCTGACTATATATTCCTAATGCCTATGCTTATATTAACCCTTTCTTTTTACACATTATATATCAGCTACATTTATCTATAGTGCCCTCTTCTTTTCATACTTGATTAACCCCTTCTATTCCACTTCTCCTCCATTTGCTATCTGACTATGTGCAGTACTAAGGCCATTTTAATATTAACCCTTTCTATCCTATTACTCCTACACTGCATATATCACTATCTGCTCTACTACGGCCATTTTAATATTAACCCTTTCTATTCTATTACTGCCACACTGCCTATCTCACTATCTGCTATACTACGGCCATTTTAATATTAACCCTTTCTCTTCTATTACTGCCACACTGCCTATCTCACTATCTGCTCTACTACGGCCATTTTAATATTAACCCTTTCTATTCTATTACTGCTACACAGCCTATCTCACTCTCTGCTGTACTACGGCCATTTTAATATTAACCCTTTCTATTCTATTACTCCTACACTGCGTATCTCACTATCTGCTCTACTACGGCCTTTTTTATATTAACCCCTTCTATTCTATTAGTGCTACACTGCCTATCTCACTATCTGCTCTACTACGGCCTTTTTTATATTAACCCCTTCTATTCTATTAGTCCTACACAGCCTATATCACTATCTGTTCTACTACGCCCATTTTAATATTAACCCTTTCTATTCTATTACTCCTACACTGCCTATCTCACTATATGCTGTACTACGGCCATTTTAATATTAACCCTTTCGATTATATTAGTGCTACACAGCCTATATCACTATCTGTTCTACTACGCCCATTTTATTATTAACCCCTTCTATTCTATTAGTGCTACACAGCCTATCTCACTCTCTGCTGTACTACGGCCATTTTAATATTAACCCTTTCTATTCTATTAGTGCTACACTGCCTATCTCACTATCTGCTGTACTACGGACATTTTAATATTAACCCTTTCTTTTCTATTAGTGCCACACTGCCTATCTCACTATCTGCTGTACTAAGGACATTTTACTATTAACCCCTTCTATTCTATTAGTCTTACACTGTCTATCTCACTATGTGCTGTACTACGGCCATTTTACTATTAACCCTTTCTATTCTATTACTGCTACCCTGCCTATCTCACTATGTGCTGTACTACGGCCTTTTTTATATTAACCCCTTCTATTCTATTACTGCTACGCTCCCTATCTCACTATGTGCTGTACTACAGCCTTTTTTATATTAACCCTTTCTATTCTATTAGTACTACACTACGTATCTCACTATGTGCTGTACTACCGCCATTTTACTATTAACCCCTTCTATTCTATTAGTGCTACACTGACTATCTCACTATCTGCTGTACTACGGCCATTTTAATATTAACCCTTTCTATTCTATTAATCCTACACTCCCTATCTCACTATCTGCTGTACTACGGCCATTTTTATATCAACCCTTTCTATTCTATTAGTGCTACACTGCCTATCTCACTATCTGCTGTACTACGGCCATTTTAATATTAACCCTTCTATTCTATTAGTGCTACACTGCCTATCTCACTATGTACTGTACTACGGCCATTTTAATATTAACCCTTTCTATTCTATTAGTCCTACACTGCCTATCTCACTATGTGCTGTACTACGTCCTTTTTTATATGAACCCTTTCTATTGTATTACTGCTACTCTGCCTATCTCACTATCTCCTGTACTACGGCCATTTTTATATCAACCCTTTCTATTCTATTAGTGCTACACTACCTATCTCACTATCTGCTGTACTACGGCCATTTTAATATTAACCCCTTCTATTCTATTAGTGCTACACTGCCTATCTCACTATGTACTGTACTACGGCCATTTTAATATTAACCCTTTCTATTATATTAGTCCTACACTGCGTATCTCACTATGTGCTGTACTACGGCCTTTTTTATAGTAACCCCTTCGATTCTATTAGTGCTACACTGCCTATCTCACTATGTGCTGTACTACGGCCATTTTAATATTAACCCTTTGTATTCTATTTGTGCTACACTGCCTATCTCACTATGTGCTGTACTACGGCCATTTTAATATTAACCCTTTCTATTCTATTACTCCTACACTGCCTATCTCACTATCTGCTGTACTACGGCCTTTTTTATAGTAACCCCTTCTATTCTATTAGTGCCACACTGCGTATCTCACTATCTGCTCTACTAAGGACATTTTTACATTAACCTCTTCTATGCCTTTTCTATTTTAGTTGCACCATGACTATTTTATAGGGTTTAAACTCATACATTAACCCCTTCTATTCTGTTTCCTATTCAATTACTGTGTCACTATCTGCTGGACATCTGTGCTTTTACAATTTCAACACACATGGCCAGAAAAAAAACCCATCTGCTGCGATTGCCGATTAAACCTTGCACTTGCTGCGCTGTTGCGGGAATACCCATACAAACTATAGGAACACTTGCGGCAGGTGCGCCAAGTTCATTTTTTTTTGGAGCAACACTTGACGCAACTGCTAAATCGCACCGGCCGCAAGGCCCCTTATGGTTTCTATAGGGATTACCGCTACCGCACTGCAACTGCAATGTTCATGTGGCTATCGCAGCAGATGCTTTTTTTTCAATGCATCTACCGCAATTTTATCTAAACAGTTGATGTGAAAGGGCTATAAGGCAATTTGGACATTAACCCGTTCTATTGTATTTCTGCCCCCCTTGCTATCTCAGTATGTGGTCCACTAAGGCTATTTATTCATTTTCCTCTTCTATGCCATTTGCCATTTTGTTTTCCAACACTATGTTTTATAGGGTTCGAAATGCTACATAAACCCCCTACTTTCAGTTTGCTATTCACTAACTGTGTTACTACGTGCTGTACTCAGGGCATTTGCAATTTAAACTCTTCTATACTATTTGAAATTTATTTTAACATCCACAAACTTTTATAGGATGTAAGTCCTACATTAACGTCTTCTATTGTTTTGACTATTCACTGTCTATGTCACTATGTGGTATACTACTGGCATTTAATTACAATATACTTTCATACTAATTTTATTTTTATTAATCGTCCAGTATTTTTTATGCGTGCCAATGCTATATTAACTACTTACTGGCTCTTTGACTTTTTCTTTTGGAGTTAGGAGTCAGTCATCACACCGTTACGAGTACGTTAACCCATTATATGTCAATTTTTATTATTTTTCTTAGTAATGCCTCTGTTGCACTACTACCTGTCTTATTTTTAACACTTTGGTGGTAATGCTACCTGCACAGTTGACATCAGCGGTTATTTGAAATTGCACTAGATGTCCTGACACAATTGCATCCGCTTGCTTTGCTGCATTGCCACCGCATAACTGCTGTACTTGCAGTGTCGTTCCGCTAATCCCCATTGTACGTATAGGGGAACTTGCCACAGCTCCCGCCACCATAAAAAGCGTGGTCACCCATCTTTTTTTTTCCATACAGGACCTGCTACAAGTGCAAAATCCAAATTGCTGCACCTACTGCAAATAAATACATACTGACTATTATGCCGATTATAAGGAGTATGGGGATTCACGTAAACGCTTGCAAGTCCTGCAGTTATGCTGTGGCTATGCGCCACATGCACCAGATGCTGTTTTTCCAACGCTTATGATGCTATTTGAAATTAATGCTCATGTCAAAGTCTCTGTCATTCCAGTAGGATATTCACTACTTTTACATACATAATATTTTACACTCTATTACTGACTGGGTACCCTTTCACACGTCCATTGTATATGCACATTTACATACTTTTATAACATGGCCTAAGATTTTAATTTTAAACTCGATTTCTCCATACCCGTCACCAGGGCTGTAGTTGCGTAACGTTACACTACATCATCGCATTTACGTTACTTTTTACATTGATCTGACTCTTACAATATCTCATACGCAAGTTGCCTTATTTCTTTTTTCACCCTGCTTTGTCACATTCTGCCATTTCATACTTCACGTTTAGCCCGCTGTTTCCCCTATTCCACCAACAAAAATAAAAACCACTACTTCTGATATAATACCAAAACCTTTAGTTCTTGGTAGAAATTAACCGTAACTCTGTTTTTTTTCAACACCTTATGAAACAACAACCTTGCTGGTGGTTATGCATAAATTAATGTCATCCAGATTCTATTAACTTTTTTATTACAATGTTGAAAATTTGCTTTGATACCGTGTATCGCAAAGGCTCATTACATCCATTTTTTTTGCCTTCACGGCACTTTAAGGAATTTTAACACACTCATTGCCATTCAATACTCCATACAGTTAACATCATTACATCTTTCTTTGTTACTTTAAATAAGTCTATCATTTCATTATCACAGGTTTTGGAAAACCATACTTTAGTTTTATTGTTTTTGTCTGTTTACACAGTTATTATTCATTGTTTCCTTAACTAACACACTCTAGCTCATTTTGGATTTGATTCGCTGACTATTCTTTGTAAGATGAGTTCTCCAACACAAAATATCACTCTTGCCAAGGAGGCTGCATCTACACCGAAGAAGAAGCGTGCAGAGAAAACTTTGGAACAGAGACGCCGTCGGTTAGATCAAGATAAGGCTGCTAAAGCTAAACGCATTGCAGAGGAGAGTTTGGAAGAGAAACGTGTTCGTTTAGATCTGCGTAAGGCTGCTAAGGAGAAACGTACTGCAAAGGAGACTTCAGAAGAGAGGCGTCTTCGCTTAGATACTGATAAGGCTGCTAAGGCAAAACGCCTTGCTGAAGAGACCTTAGAAAGGAGACGTATTCGCTTAGATCGTGTTAAGGCTGCTTACGCCAAACGTCTTGCAAATGAGACTTCTGCAGAGAGACGTATTCGGTTAGATAGGGCTAAGGCTGCTAAACTCAAACGGTTTGGTAAACTCTCTTCTCCACTGAGACGTTTTTCGTTGGATGCTGCAAAGACCGCTTTACATACACGTATTTCGGGAGTGTCTTCTGAAAAAACAAGCCAACAAATGCAAACAAGAGCCATGACTGCACGTTCCACATGCAAACAAACAAAAATTCCAGTCACTGAAGAACCGTCTGACACAGATGATACTCCTGCCTCTTCGTGTACTGACATTTTACCAAGTGAACTGCCTTTAATACCTCCCATTACCTCTATGGAAATCAAAAAAGGAAAGGTTCGCAAGGTGTCTGTGCGTATGCGCAAGAAGGGTGTGGAGGAGAGTTCTGAAGAAAGACAACTTCCCTTGGACAACACAAAGTCTGCTTTGAAAACACCCCTTTCAATACAGTCTTTAGAAGGAAGGACAGAACGATTAGGCAAAAAATCTATCACTCTGCCTCAACGACGCAAACAGAAAAAGTTAATGCCTGCAGGAGATCCGTCTGATCCTCAGACTGCTGCCACCTCTTCGTCTGATCCTCAGACTGCTGCCACCTCTTCGTCTGATCCTCAGACTGCTGCCACCTCTTCATCTGATCCTCAGACTGCTGCCACCTCTTTGTCTGATGCTCAGACTCCTGCCACCTCTTCATCTGATCCTCAGACTGCTGCCACCTCTTCATCTGATGCTCTGACTGCTGCCACCTCTTTGTCTGATGCTCAGACTCCTGCCACCTCTTCTTCTACTATCTTGACTACAACTGAACAGCCTTTACTGCATCGCAAGGCCACATCTAAACGAAAACACTGTGCTGAGGAGACGCCATACAGCAAACAGTGTAAAATTTTGAGGCTTAAAAGGACAAGACAGATGCGTCAAGATACAGAATCTCCTACATCTAGACAAGTCCACTTGGCCCATTTGGCTACATTACGTCGTGAAGAACGTCAAACTTCTTCTTCCACTTCTATATTGCAACAGGCAGAACGGAATTTATATTCCACTTCTTCATTTATTGAATGTTTGGAATCTACATCCCTTCCACGTCTCATTTATGTAGGATTACATAATAAATTTCTACGTTCATTCTATTCATCTCTCCTACATGAAAGGGGATTTATTAATCAGGATCATGTTATTGTAGAACATTTCTGTGGTTTCATGAATGTAATATGTGAACATTGTGAGGCTCGACATTTTACTGCTGAACGACCATCAGATCAACAGTTTACTCTTTGTTGCCACAAGGGAAAAGTAAAGGTACCATTACCTCAATACCCGCACGTCTTCCAACGCCTGCTGAAAGGAGAGAGTGAGTACAGTCAAAATTTGATGGAGAATATAAGGAGCATTAATAGTTCTTTTGCTTTTGCCTCCATGGGTGCCCATGTTTCTCTACCTCCTGGACATGGACCATACTGCTTTCGTATTCATGGGCAAATTTATCATCGCACTGGAACACTCCATCCTGCTCCAGCATATGCACAACTGTACATTTTAGATACTCTAAGCGCTACTGACCAACGGCTACAGTCTCCAGAAAATGTTAAATGTAATCCTACTTTAATGAGTATCATTGCTCTTCAATTGGATAATATTAATCCCTTTGTTTCGGCCTACAAAATGCTACGTCAAGTTGAAGTAGAAGAAGAACAGAAGGCAAGAGAACATGGCACAAAAATGCCAAATATTATCATGGCCATTAAACAAGACAGAGGCCAAGACCCGAGACGCTATAACAATCCTACTGCCAATGAAGTTGCTGTGGTCTTTGAAAATGCTGATGGAGAGCCACCATTCAATAGAGACATTTTAATTCATTTGAAACCTGATCCAAATAACCCCTTGGCCCCAAAAACACAGCAAGTCAGTATTCTACACAGCAATTTAGATGCATTACTCTATCCTTTATTTTTTCCTCATGGAGAACAAGGCTGGCATGAGGGACTCAAGCATCAAGGCAAAAGTCAACGCCGGGTTACACAGCTCCAGTATTACTGCTATTTGCTGTCTGTACGGAATCAGTTCAATCCTGTCCTGAATGGTGGCAAACTAACACAGCAGTACTTAGTGGATGCGTATGTGAAAATCGAGGCTAATCGCTTAAATTTTATCCGTCATCATCAAAAGGATTTAAAAGTGGAGGATTATTGCGTACTCCAGGAACATCTTCTGAAACAATCTGTTGACAAAGGTATTCCCATTGGCAAGACGGTCATTTTACCATCTTCTTTTGAAGGCAGTCCCAGAAACATGCAGCAACGCTATCAGGATGCCATGGCTATTGTGACTAAATTTGGACGACCAGATCTTTTTGTAACCATGACCTGTAATCCTAAATGGAGGGAGATTACAAACAATTTAGAGCCATGGCAGCGTGTGGAACATAGACCTGATTTAGTGGCCCGTGTCTTCAGAATTAAATTGGAAGCACTATTAAAAGAAATTAACACTGGATTATTTGGCAAAGTTTGTGCAATGGTTCATGTTATTGAATTCCAAAAGCGTGGCCTACCACACGCTCACATTTTGATCATTCTGGATAGCAAATCCAAACTAAGAACTGAGGTTGAAGTGGATAATATAGTTTGGGCTGAAATCCCTGATCCAGAAGAATACCCTCTGCTCCATGACATTGTGATGCAACACATGATTCATGGACCCTGTGGTCAACACAACCCCAATTCTCCATGTATGGATCTTGGCAAGTGTAAGAAAGGTTTTCCTAAAGATTTACAACCAAGAACACTCATAGCTAAGGATGCATACCCTACTTATCAAAGAAAGGAAGGATCATCCTTTCAAATACGTTCAAAGATGATTGATAATTCTTGGGTTGTTCCCTATAACCCTTACCTACTATTAACATACAAGTGTCATATTAATGTTGAGGTATGTGCTTCCATTCAAAGTGTTAAATACCTCTTCAAATATGTCTACAAAGGACATGATAAAGCCAATCTTGAAATTTGCCAAACTAATATCCACCATGATGAAACACATCAATTCATGGATTCAAGATACGTCAGTGCACCGGAGGCAGCTTGGCGAATATTTGCTTACCCGATGCATAGACAATCGCACTCCATTATTCGCCTGGCCGTACATCTCCCACATTCTCAACCACTTTATTTTCATGAGGATGACTCTGTTGACGACATCAGTTCCACAATGCACAGAAAATCTACTCTGATGGGCTACTTTGAGCTGAATGAGAGTGACCCGCATGCTCATGATTACTTCTACCGCCAAATTCCAGAGCACTATGTTTGGAAAGAAGGTGCATGGGAAGTTAGAAAGCGAGGAGGTTCTTCAGTGATTGGAAGAATGTATACTGTCAGTATGAAAGATCAAGAACGGTACTATTTAAGGTTGTTGTTACTGCATGTCAAAGGAGCAACAAGTTTTGACAACATTAAGACTGTTAATGAAGTGACATACCCAACTTTCAAAGAGGCAGCATTAGCTCTTGGATTGCTCTTCGATGACACTGTTTGGAGAAATACTTTATTGGATGCCTGTGTTCTCAACATGCCTGCACAGCTTCGTGATATGTTCGCATATATATGTATTTTTGGTCCTCCAGCTCATCCATTGGAGTTGTGGAAAGAATTTAAACAAGACTTTATCCAAGACTACTGCCATGCATATCACTCCAACACTGAGGAGTGTGAGAATTGTGAAGGATATGCTATGACTGATGTCCAAACTATTCTAAAATTTCATGGCAAAACTTTTACTGATTTTAATCTACCACGACCAAAAAGAAAGCCATACATCGCTCCACTATACAACAAGGATGATGAGTTAAGAAGAGCTCAGCAAATGAAAGCTACTTTAAATGACCAACAACTTTTGGCCTATGATGCGATCAATCAAGCTTTACACGATAGAAGTGGACAACCTAAGTGCTTTTTCATTGACGGTCCAGGTGGCAGTGGCAAAACATATCTGTATGATTTATTAATTCATGAACTAAGAGGAGAAGGCGAAATTGTCTCACCTGCAGCCAGTACAGGGATTGCAGCTAACTTACTGCAAGGAGGTAGAACTATCCATTCGCTTTACGGAATACCAATTCCAATCAATGAAACTTCCGTTTCAAGGATTAAAAATGATACAGATGCCGCACAACATTTGAAAAGTACCGAACTTTTCATTATTGACGAGTCCACTCTCTTATCTAAATATGCATTGCATGTGATAGATCAACTTTTACGTGATGTCATGACAACAGATATCTCCAAGAAAAATACAACACCTTTTGGAGGGAAAGTCATTGTTCTGGGAGGAGACTTTCGACAGTGTCTGCCTATCATCCCACATGGTACAAGAACAGACATTATAGAGAGTTGTATTAAATACTCACGACAATGGCAGCTTTTCACTCAATTGCCACTCTTCAACAATATGCGCTCCATTGATCCTGATTATAGCCGTTGGTTACTTCAACTGGGAAATGGTGAATTGTCTAATGATTTCAACCTTGGAGATGATACCATTGAAATCCCACAAGACATGATCTGCACTGGCTCAATCATTCTTGCTATATTTGGTGAAAACATTGTCATTGATGTAGATAACAATGAAAGCATTCAGATTGCTGCATCACATGCCATTCTTTGCCCTAAAAATGACCATGTGGATATGGTGAACTCTAAGGTCATGGATTGCATTGCTGGTGAATACACTGAATACATTAGTGATGATTCCATTGATCCTGATGAGACTGAAGATCCAGATCAATATCCTGTGGAATTTTTAAATTCACTTACACCAACGGAATGCCTTCTCATCGCCTCAAATTAAAAATCGGTACCATTGTCATGCTTTTGCGCAACTTTAACAGCAGAAAAGGTCTTTGCAATGGGACTCGCTTGATTGTCATTGCTTTGTTTGACAATCTGATTCAAGCAAAAGTCATTACTGGGTCTGCAGAAGGAAATGTGGTGTTTATTCCAAGGATTGATTTATCTCCATCAGAGACTGGATTACCTTTCAAGTTAAGACGTCGACAATTTCCCTTGAAGCCTGCTTTTGCCATGACCATCAACAAATCCCAAGGCCAAACACTGGAGAAAGTAGGGATTTTTTTGCCAGAACCCGTTTTTGGACATGGACAGTTATATGTGGCTTTTTCACGAGTGAAAAGAAGATGTAATGTTAAGGTGAAAGTGCTGGATACACCCATTCAAGGAAAGTTGGTGCCTAATTCTGAAAAAGTCTTTACTAAAAATATTGTCTATAAGAATATTTTATCTTAAATTCTTTAGATATATATTACACTTTCATACATGATGGATATAACAATGAAAGCATTCACATTGCTGCATCACATGACAATCTTTGCCCTAAAAATGTCCATGTGGAAATGGTGAACTCTCAGGTTATGGATTGCATTGCTGCTGAATACACTGAGTACATTAGTGATGATTCCATTCAGACTGAAGATTCAGACCAATATCCAGTGGAATTTTTAAATTCACTCACACCAATGAGAATGCCTTATCATCGCCTCAAATTACAAATTGGTAACATTGTCATGCTTTTCCGCACCTTTAACAGCATAAAAGGTGTTTGCAATGGGAATCGCTTCATTGTGATCACTTTGTTTGACAATCTCATTCAAGCAAAAGTCAGTTCTGGGTCTGCAGAAGGAATTGTGTTGTTTATTTCAAGGATTGATTTATCTCCATCATAGACTGCCTTACATTTTAAGTTAACACATCGACAATTTCCCATGAAGTCTACTTTTCCCATGACCATCAACAAATCCCAAGGCCAAATACTGGAGAAAGTAGGGATTTTTTGCCCCACAATTCATTTTTGGACATGGACAGTTATATGTGGCTTTTTCATGAGTGAAAAGAAGATGTATTGTTAAGGTGAAAGTACTGCATACACCCATTCAAGGAAAGTTGCTGCCTCATTCTGAAAAAGTCTTTACAAAAAATATTCTCTAAAGAATTTATAATAAAATATTCTTATAGATATATATCACATTTACATACATGATGGATATAACAATGAAAGCATTCACATTGCTGCATCACATGACAATCTTTGTCCTAAAAATGTCCATGTGGAAATGGTGAACTCTCAGGTTATGGATTGCATTGCTGATGAATACACTGAGTACATTAGTGATGATTCCATTCAGACTGAAGATTCAGACCAATATCCAGTGGAATTTTTAAATTCACTCACACCAATGGGAATGCCTTATCATCGCCTCAAATTACACATTGGTACCATTGTCATGGTTTTGCGCACCTTTAACAGCATAAAAGGTCTTTGCAATGTGAATCGCTTCATTGTGATCACTTTGTTTGAGAATCTTATTCAAGCAAAAGTCAGTTCTGGGTCTGCAGAAGGAAATGTGTTGTTTATTTCAAGGATTGATTTATCTCCATCAGAGACTGGCTTACCTTTTAACTTAACACATTGACAATTTACCGTGAAGTCTACTTTTCCCATGACCATCAACAAATCCCAAGGCCAAACAGTGGAGAAAGTAGGGATTTTTTGCCCCACAACCCGTTTTTGGACATGGACAGTTATATGTGGCTTTTTCACGAGTGAAAAGAAGATGTATTGTTAAGGTGAAAGTACTGCATACACCCATTCAAGGAAAGTTGCTGCCTCTTTCAGAAAAAGTCTTTACAAAAAATATTGTCTATAAGAATATTTTATTTTAAATTCTTTAGATATATCCATCATGTATATAAATGTAATATATAACAATGAAAGCATTCACATTGCTGCATCACATGACAATCTTTGTCCTAAAAATGTCCATGTGGAAATGGTGAACTCTCAGGTTATGGATTGCATTGCTGATGAATACACTGAGTACATTAGTGATGATTCCATTCAGACTGAAGATTCAGACCAATATCCAGTGGAATTTTTACATTCACTCACACCAATGGGAATGCCTTATCATCGCCTCAAATTACACATTGGTACCATTGTCATGGTTTTGCGCACATTTAACAGCATAAAAGGTCTTTGCAATGTGAATCGCTTCATTGTGATCACTTTGTTTGAGAATCTTATTCAAGCAAAAGTCAGTTCTGGGTCTGCAGAAGGAAATGTGTTGTTTATTTCAAGGATTGATTTATCTCCATCAGAGACTGCCTTACCTTTTAACTTAACACATTGACAATTTACCGTGAAGTCTACTTTTCCCATGACCATCAACAAATCCCAAGGCCGGGGGCGTGTCCTAGCTGAGCATGCTAGCAGACGCTTGATCCAGGAGCTCCTGTTCCCGGGATTGAAAAAGCGGCAATTCCACCGGTCACGCCACTATTCTAACCTCAGTCTCCCCTGGATAATCTTCTTACCATCCCTCTGCCACGATGGGGAAGACGAAAAATCGGCAAGAAGTGCTCCCAAAGAGGGTCTCTGACTTTTTCCCTCCAGGCCGACCCTCATCTGCATCGATTTCCAACATGGCGCCGGCATCTCCTCGAGCCATCAGAGCTTCCCGCCGGGAGCTACTTGTGCAAACCCCCACTGCTGCTTCCCTGCCTCCGGAGACCCCGGTCACTCTTGCACTCATGAGGGAACTGCTGTCGGACCTCCGCGACTCGCTCCAGGATCATATCACCTCAGCACTTGCGGATGTTAGATCTGAGGTGGCGGAGATTGGCGGGAGAACCGACCATATTGAAAACAAAATGACGGAGCTTATCCGCTCGCACAACCACCTACTCGACGAAAATGAACACCTCCACCATGTCACCGGCCTTATTCAAGCGAAAAATTGTGACCTAGAGGATCGGAGCAGACAGAATAACGTCCGCCTCCGAGGGATTCCGGAGTCGGTCCCGGGAGATGACCTCCGAGCTCTACTACAGGACTTCATGAAAGAAGTCCTCCCGGGCCTTCATGAAAGAGACTTGAAAATCGACCGCATTCACCGGATCCCGAAACCTCCGGGACTGAGAGCCGATCTCCCCAGGGACGTTCTCGGCCGCATTCATTTTTATGAGGCGAAGGAGGACTTTCTCAAAGCTTTACGGGCGGCTCCGGAGCTCCCGCCTCGCTTCGTCAACCTAGAGGTATACCCGGACCTGTCTCCAGGGACACTCACTCTCCGCCGAGCATATAAGCCCTATACTACACTACTGCGAGAAGCTGACATTCCCTATCGTTGGGGCCGCCCGACTCGCCTGCTGATCCGGAGAAACGATAAGCTGCATGTTTGCCTCACTCCAACTCGTGCTGCCCAGCTTCTACTCTCCTGGGGCATGAGTCCTCCTCCGGCCACTCAAGATGAACGCCACCCTGCTTTTCCTCGTGATGATTCGCGGGCCGACCTACCTTCTCAGAGCCGCAGGATCGATCCAGAGTGGAAGACTGCTTGACTAGTGCCATGATCGGCGTTGACCTCTTTTCTTTCACTGAACTGCTTTTTTCCCCGTTTGCTGGGGAAAAGCACCCGGGACCACCTTTCTGGACTTGTCATCCGCCTACCAGGTCGTATACTTAACTTATACTTAGCCTATAATCGGCTTATCTTTTCTCCCCTTTAGTATTCAGCTCCTCGGCTGGTTTCTCATCTTCTCTCTAAATCCTCCCTCTCCTATTTCTTCTTCTTTCCTCTATAATTTAAGTTACGACCCGTGTAGTGCCGTCCCAGGAGCGATTGCACTCCCGTCACACCTGACCTGACTGCATCGCTCCAAATACCTTGGACGGCTGTCCGAGTGTATTATTATGCTCAAGATGATCTTATTTTCCCTTTTTTCTATTTTTTCCTTCTGGTTCACTCTCACTATCCCCTTTGATCCTTGGGATTATGTGAGACCAGGGCGGACCTTTTTCTCCCCCCTGCAACTGTTCAGGTTATGTTGTTTATTACTATGTTGTTCCCCCACTCTGCTCCCTCCCCCCCCCCAAGTGTGCAACTGGTCCCCCTATCGGTATACTGATACCAGGTATCCCTACCACGTGGTATAATTACACCCTACAATGCCTATATCCATCCTAAGCTTAAATGTGAACGGCTTAAACTCGCCACACAAGCGTTCATTTTTATTCTCCCAGCTACGCAAAGCACGCCCGGACGTAGTCTTCTTGCAAGAGACGCATCTCTTGGCGGGAGATAACCCTCGTGTCTCCCCCATCCGTTTCCCGCACAGATTTTACGCTAATGCAGCAACCAAACAAGCTGGGGTGGCGGTCTTCATTAGCGGCGACCTTGCGTTTGAGCTAGTCTCGTCTCTCCCAGACCCCGAAGGTCGCTATCTGCTAGTGAATTGCCGTCTGAATGATGTCTTATACTCCCTCTTGGTGCTGTATGCCCCCAATGTCCGCCCAGCCACTTTTCTTAGATCCACTCTGGAACACTTGATCCCGGAAATGAAGGGTCATAAAGTTGTGGCAGGAGATCTAAATGCTCCGCTCTTCAGGGCACTTGACTGTTCCTCCTCCGCGTCTTATAGATCGGACCTGGGACATTTGACCTCATCCTTCCACCTCCATGACATCTGGCGGTACCTGCACAGCACTGAGAGGGACTATACTTTTTTCTCTCCAAGACATCGATCGTTCAGCCGCATTGATTATATACTAGTAGGCGATTCCCTCCTACCCCTATGTACGGCAGCCTCCATCGGCACAGCGTCGTGGTCTGACCACGCTCCAATCACTCTAAACATCTCTGACTCCTCTCCGAGACCCCCACTGGCCCCATGGAGGCTTAATGAAACCCTCCTACTCTCTGACAGCAACATCCAGGCTTTAGAATCTTTACTCCTTGAATTCTTCTCCTTTAATACTTGCCCGGACTCCCCTCCAGACACGATTTGGTTTGCCCATAAAGCTGTAATGAGGGGCCACCTCATCAAATTAGCCTCATTGACCAAGAAACGGTATGCAGCGGCTCTGGACTCCCTATTGGATGAAGTTAAGGCTCTTGAATCAACCTGTGCCACCTCCCCGTCCACATCCCACTTTGCTGACCTCTCTACCGCCAGAAATCGACTGCGAGCTCTTCTACTCACTAAAATCGAATTTCAACTTAAGAAATCTAGGGCCCGATTTTATGGCATGGGTGATAGAGCTGGAACCCTGCTAGCGCGACGCGTAAAGAAAGCCGAGGTACGCTCTAGGATTTCCCAGATTTCCTCTGCGCGAGGTCCCCCCATCCGCAACCCCATTCATATTGCGGACCGCTTCCGAGAATATTATGAGGAACTCTACAACCTTGCATCATCTCAACAAACACCACAACCGACGATGTCCTCAATCTCCTCCTTTCTTGATCGAGCTAATCTCCCCTCCCTTTCTTCAGATCAGCTTTCCTTCCTGAATAATCCTCTAACCCTCCAGGAAATCACTGCGTCCATACGCTCGGCAAAAAAATCATCGGCTCCTGGCCCTGATGGTTTTTCTTACCGCTATTACTCCACCTTTGCCCACACTCTAGCGCCCCACCTTTTATCTCTTTTCCAACATTGGCAGGAGAGAGGCACCATCAAACCTGAAGGCTTACAAGCCTCAATCTCAACCCTTCTGAAACCTGGGAAGCCTCCCTCTGACCCTGGGAGCTACAGGCCGATAGCGCTGTTGAACTGCGACCTAAAAATATACTCCAAATTGCTAGCGGACCGTCTCAAGCTCGTTCTTCCGTCCTTGATCGCCCCGGACCAAGTTGGATTTATTCCAGGCCGTCAGGCGAGAGATGCCACAAGGCGGGTTATCAATCTCCTTGAAATCCTCGAAGGAAGGAAGGTCCCCGGTGTACTACTCTCTTTAGATGCGGAAAAAGCCTTTGACCGCGTACACTGGGGTTATTTAGCGGCAGTCTTGGACAAATACGCTTTCTCTGGTAATATTAAATCAGCCGTAATGGCACTATATTCAGCTCCTTGCGCCTTCGTCAGAGCAGGAGGGTTTGCCTCCGCGGAATTTCATATTACCAATGGAACCAGGCAGGGCTGCCCTCTTTCTCCCTTAATCTTCGCCCTTGCGATGGAACCGCTGGCCGCAGTTATACGCGCTCATCCACATGTCACGGGTATCACAGTGGGTCCCGTAGACCACAAGATCAGTTTATATGCAGATGATGTGCTTCTCTCCTGCACTAATCCCTCTACCTCACTACCTGCTATCCTTTCTATCCTCACAGATTTTTCTCACGCATCATATTATAAGCTCAATCTCTCCAAATCTACAGTCTTCCCCGTACACATTTCTGAGAACGCTCAACAAGATCTAGCCTCCAGATTTCCCTTCAAATGGGCCCCGCAGGGCTTTACCTACCTGGGTATCCAGATCACCCCATTAAAAGACTTAATACGACGCAACTGCGACCTCCTACTGGCTTCTCTGCGGACGGCAAGCTCAGACTACACCACTCACCAACTCTCTTGGGTGGCACGTATTCAAACCGTCAAAATGATGCTCCTTCCAAAGATCCATTGTATCCCTCTATCCTTCCCGAAATGCTGCCTCTTACTCTTCCAATCTTCCCTCACCCGCTTCATATGGAATCACAAAGTACCTCGTGTCGCTCTTTCCTCCCTCTCCCTCCCATACAAGGAGGGGGATTTGGAGTCCCAGAAATTGCATCGTACTATGCGGCCCTATCACTTGATATTGCAAGAATATGGTGGGCTGAATCACCATGGCCTCTCTGGCTTCAGATTGAAGCGTTCTTTGCCCCCTCTCAATCCCCTCGCCTTTTACTCCAAATGAACTTACTGAAGCGTCACGTTCCAACTGCTTCATTACGCTCTATTTCCTGTGTTTTGGAGGTGTGGAGGCGGTACACGACGTCGCACTTCTCCTTCCTATACCGTTATATCTCTCTCAAAGCAGTCTCTTCTGTAATGGGTGACATCTCCTTTACATCGTGGGGAGATGGAGAGACATTAGATCTGAAATCAGTATTAAGTGATAATCGGCTTCTTCCCTTTGCGTCTCTCTCTGCAAAACTCAACCTCCCCCCTACAGCTCTCTTCTCCTATCTGCGTCTCAAACACCTTCTTGCTACCATAACGTTCCCCACATTTGACATCTTGAAAGTCTCGTTCCAACTTCAATCCTTGTTTAAACGCACTGGGCCGGTGGGTAACGGGGTTTCCATTATTTATAAGGCCCTCCTTCTGCCCCGCACTGAAAACAAACTTCCCTATATGTCCAAGTGGGAGTCCAGACTCGGGTTCACTGCCACCGTGGATCAATGGTATAAGGCTTCGGGACATGCTGCGAAGTATTCCAGCTGCATTAATCATCTGGAACAGGCAAAAAAGTTGATGTTTAACTGGTACCTCACCCCCTCCCGTATTGCCAAATTTCACAAAATCCGTCCATCCCCATCCCCTTACTGCTGGAGAGGCTGCTCTGTCGAAGGATCCGAACCACATATATGGTGGTCTTGCTCCCTCATAGCGCCCTTTTGGCGTTCAGTCTCTGATTTATTGCGCTCTCTAACAGGACTTCCTATCGACCTCTCCGCTCCACTAGCACTTCTAGGCATTGATCTCGATTCTTTTCCCACGCCTTTGAGACCAATTGTGACAAACGTTTTAATTGCCGCTCGGCTCACGGTCGCCGCTCATTGGAGATCTGCCACCCTCCCATCGTTTTCAGAGTTGATTACAAGAATAAATTTGCATTGTGCCCATGAACTCTACCTGGCACACTCACTGCATCGCAAGTGAAGAATTCTAAATTGGTGGGACCCTTGGATATCCTCCGCCCATAACACTGTCCCCTCACCACCCTCCTGACCATACTGATTATAATGTCTCAGACCTTGGTATCTCTCTGTTGTATTACTGCACACACTCCCCCCCCCCCCCCTTACCCCCCCCTTCCCCTCCTTACCCCCCCCCTCCCCCCTTTCCACTCCCTTGCATTTATTACCTCCTTTTTTTTATGTCTATTTGTCGGTTGTATGTAACCTCTTGGGAATTCACCCATATCTGTACCCTGTTTTGAAAACCTAATAAAAATTCATTGGTTTAAAAAAAAAAAAAAAAAACAAATCCCAAGGCCAAACAGTGGAGAAAGTAGGGATTTTTTGCCCCACAACCCGTTTTTGGACATGGACAGTTATATGTGGCTTTTTCACGAGTGAAAAGAAGATGTATTGTTAAGGTGAAAGTACTGCATACACCCATTCAAGGAAAGTTGCTGCCTCATTCAGAAAAAGTCTTTACAAAAAATATTGCCTATAAGAATATTTTATTTTAAATTCTTTCGATATATATTACATTTACATACCTGATGGATATAACAATGAAAGCATTCACATTGCTGCATCACATGACAATCTTTGTCCTAAAAATGTCCATGTGGAAATGGTGAACTCTCAGGTTATGGATTGCATTGCTGATGAATACACTGAGTACATTAGTGATGATTCCATTCAGACTGAAGATTCAGACCAATATCCAGTGGAATTTTTACATTCACTCACACCAATGGAAATGCCTTATCATCGCCTCAAATTACACATTGGTACCATTGTCATGATTTTGCACACCTTTAACAGCATAAAAGGTCTTTGCAATGGGAATCGCTTCATTGTCATCACTTTGTTTGACAATCTCATTCAAGCAAAAGTGATTACTGGGTCTGCAGAAGGAAATGTGGTGTTTATTCCAAAGATTTATTTCTCTCCCTCAGACACTGCCTTACCTTTCAAGTTAAGACGTCAACAATTTCCCGTGAAGTCTACTTTTCCCATGACCATCAACAAATCCCAAGGCCATACACTGAAGAAAGTATGGATTTTTTTGTCACAAACAGTTTTTGGACATGGACAGTTATATGTGGATTTTTCACGAGTGAAAATACGATGCAATGTTAAGGTGAAAGTGTTGGATACACCCATTCAAGTCAAATTGCTGCCCAGTGGTGAAATACTCTTTACTACAAATATTCTCTCTAATAATATTTTATTTAAAATTCTTTAGATACATATTAGATTTAAATACATACTTACTTTCTAATTAAATATAAATATTACAATAAATTAGTTTAGTCATAGATGTATAGCAATAAAAAAAAAAAATATTATTTGTTATACAAAAAGATATTAAAATTAGTTATTATATATACAATAGTTATTTAAGAAATATAGTCATTAGTGTACATTTTCAATTACAATGTAGTATAGAGAAATATTTTATTTTAAATTCTTTATATGCATATTACATTTAGATACATAATTATTTTCTAATTAAACAAAAATATTACCATAAAATAGTTTAGCCATAGATGTAAAGTACTAAAAAAAAAAAAAAAATTACTTTACCCATAGCTGTATAGGAATTGACCAAAAAAATTATAAAAAAATTGTTTAAAAATAGATGTATAGCAATAGAAATAATCCAACATACCAAACAAATTACTTTAGTTTTAGATAAAGACATTATAATTAGTTATTAGATATTAAATACGTCTTTAAGAAATATAGTCCTTAGTTTTGCTTTTCACTGAAAATATAGTGTATAAAAATATTTTACTTTCAATTATTTACATACATATTCTATTTAGATACATACTTTCTAATTAAACACAAATATTACAATAATTTAATTTAGCTATAGATGTAGAAGAATAGAAATAGACAAAAATACCAAAAATATTACTTTCGTTATAAAGATATTATAAATAGGTTTTAGATATAAAATAGTTATTTAAAATATATTGTTCTTACTTTTTTAGCTTTTAAAATTTCTTTTTAAATTTCATTGTATATGTATATAAACACACATTTTGTAGTAGATTGTAGATGTGTATCATCTAAATGCTTGCATTTAGTGATAATAACCTGAAGCTCCAGCAGTATAGCTGCTGCGAGATTTTATTTTCTTTTTACACAGGGTCAGGTTTTTGTCAACAGCTAAGGCTGCCTTCACATTTGCAGATGCATCTGCAGCGTTTTGAAAATGCATCTGCATGCACATGGTAGACCCTATCTTTATAATGGGACGCACGGTGTCTGCAGATGCTTGCAGGCAGCCGTGCACACACATTTACTCCTATATGTGATCTGTGCGCAGGCGGATGCCTGCATACAAATCACACACTCCCACCCTCACCAGGGATGCAACATGTCGTGTCCCTGCTGCGGAGGAGAGTCTGTGATCTGTACCCAAGCATCTGCCTGCGCAGAGATCACATATAGCAGTGAATGGTTGTGCTCGGCTGTCTGGAAGCATCTGCAGACACTGTGCGTCCCATTATAAAGATAGGGTTTACTGTCTGCATGCAAAATGGTGCAGATGCATCTGCAAGTCTGAAGGCAGCATTAGAGACGGGTGGGACAGCTGTTCACACACATCTCTATCTTGAAGTGTGTTCTGTACATATAAATACATACATACATATAGGTACATATTTAGACACATAGGGAAAGAATATACATTTTCATTTTAAATCTGACTTATTCTGCTATTTGTGGAATTTATAGTGTGAACACATCAATTTTGACACTTGCTGTCTAATGGTGACCTACAGCACTCTTACTGTAAGTTGCATGAAATGTTAATGCAATTTGTGCTTTACTTGCAGTAGTTGCGGCACATGTGCTTTCAACAGTTTCAACTGCCAAAATCACAGTTAGCTTTGATTTTTAGTGGTTGCATTTAGTCAACCTGTTAAAGCTGTGCTTGCCGTATTTACTACAAGCTAATTGCAAGTTCCATATACATTACATGTTACTTGCTAAAAGTGAGCTGTAGGTAGGTCCTTTGGTGCAAAGTGCAGAAATTGTATTTGGTTATTCTACACCTTCTGCAAATAGCCAAAAAATATCTGCTTTAAAAGGAGTCTAACTATTAATTATTAGGGGTAGAGTAGAGTAGGTCCCACCAGTTGTAAGGCTACCTTCCCGTGGTTGGTGGGGAAACAAGTACTGGCTCAATCATAGATTATTAATAGTCATATATAAATTGAATATACGTAGTCTGTACAAAACATCAGTGCCAGTATCTGTACGAAAAGCCTTGCCTTAGAATCATGACATGTACTACACTGACATATACCATACAAACATTGGTAGTTGATAGATAGATATCATGTCTTATGTGCATTATTGTCAAATTTGAATGAATAATGTATATATGCATGCTACATTCCGATTCTTTACAATTGGGCCGCCATCTATCATGGAATAATTGGATTATTAGTTAAAAATCTAATTTAATAAACTATACACCAGTTCTAGAATCCCGATGCAATCGCATCGGGCTCACAGCTAGTAGTGTAATAAAGAGATTTTTGCTTGAATAATCAACTACATGAGGAACTGTTTTCTAAATCTATACATGTGTTTGATGCCAAGAAGACTTCTTGGATGTGACATGCACCATGATTGGGGCAAATAATAAAATTTATATTCATAATGCGTGCTGCAAGATATTCTTTATTGACACATTTTAAACCAGCCCATGCACTAGCAGAACATAGTACAAGTCTGACACATAGTGAACGACTGGAGGGAATGGTGTAGGAGTACCTAGAGCTCAATATCAATGTCATTATGGGGGTTGATCCCTTTTGCATTTTCGTCTTCAAAAATGGAGGAGTGGCCTGAGCTCTCCAGTCATGTCTTGGAAGTTTTGTCACAGCCAGCAGCCAGCGTTCATTTACAATATATCATAAGCACTGCTGGTGATGTCTTGACAGATTAATACATGTGGCAGTCCCCCTAAAAGCGTAGACTGCCTAACTTTAACCAAGTCATGGATCACCAAGGATTTGTCTGCCCCAGTCACAGACTGGGCAGCCTGGGCGATAGTATACAGTGGGGAAAAAAAGTATTTAGTCATCCACCAATTGTGCAAGTTCTCTCACTTAAAAAGATGAGAGAGGCCTGTAATTGACATCATAGGTAGACCTGAACTTTGAGAGACAAAATCCTGAAAATCACATCGTCTGATTTGGAAAGAAATTATTTTTCAGATTTTGGTGGAAAATAAGTATTTGGTCACCTGCAAAAAAGCAAGATTTCTGGCTGTCTGTGACGCAGGTCATAAGTAATAACTAGTCTCAGAGGAGCAGAAAACTAACTGAAATAAATGGAAAGTAAATATAACAATTAAATTACTTATTGGTAGTAAAGAGAGGTCAAAGCAATCCTCGAGCAGATCCAGGAAATGGCGCAATACAGCAAAAGGTTAACAGTAGCAAATTTCATTTCAAGCCGAAGTCAGGAAACCGGAGGGACAGAAACAGAGTACATAGGTATAAAACAGAGAGAGAAGTCATTTCACTAGCAGAGGGTCAAGTCCAGGTAAGAAAAAAAGTCAGGCAGTGTCTGGTTCAGAATACAAAAAAGTCCTACATAGACAAAAGCAAATCTACAATTGACCCAGAGCAGAGCTGCAAGCTAGTTTAAATAGGCTCTTAACTGAGCTGAAGTCAGATGATTGAGGCACAGAGCCAGCCCAACCTGACAGTCTCCACAAACCAAGAACAACACAGGCAATGTGGAGATCGTGATACTCTCACAGACCTGTAAATTCTTCTATAAGAGGTTCCTCTGTCTTCCACTCATTTTCCTGTAATGCTGGCACCTGTTTGAACTTGTCATCAGTATAAAAGACACCTATACGCAACCTCAAACAGTCACACTCCAAACTCCACTATGATGAAGACTAAAGAGCTGTCGAAGGACACCAGAAACAAAATGGTAGCCCTGCACCGGCTGGGAAGACTGAACCTGCAATAGGCAAGCAGCTTGGTGTGAAGAAATCAACTGTGGGAGCAATAATAAAAAAATGGAAGACACAAGACCACTGATAATCACCCTCAATCTGGGTCTCCATGCAAGATCTCACCCCGTGGGGTCAAAACGATCTTAAGAACGGTGAGCAAAAATCCCAGAACCAGACGGTGGGACCTAGTTAATGACCTGCAGAGATCTGGGACCAAAGTAACACAGGCTACCATAAATAACACACTACGCCAGCAGGAACTCAGATCCTGCATTGCCAGACATGTCCGCCTGTATAAGTAAATACATGACCGGGCCCGTCTAAAGTGTGCTAGAGGGCATTTGGATGATCCAGAAGGGTATTGGGACAATGTCATTTTGTCAAATGTGCATAGGATAATTGGGAATAATGACGGTGCTCCCGCTCCAAGGAATCTAATGATTCAGGTTTCTCAAAATACAGATTGTGGTTTATTACGCCTTTTGGGGTCAAGCCACTTCCTCAGATAACATCACACAAAGTAAGATGATACATCTTATTTTTTGTGGTGTTATCTGAAAAAGGAGTTTGACCCTGAAATGCGGAATAAACCACCATCTCTATTTCTATCAACCTGAATCATTGGATTCCTTGAAGCGGGATCGCGGTCCTTATTCCTATTTCTCCTATCCACATTTGAATGTTCAACCCACGGGAGGACTTCTGCAGACCAAAACGCTTGATATCTACAGTTGGAACAGGTTTATGAGGGGGTTGTGATGTCTCACAACCCGAACAGGTGAGGGGTTTCAACAACTTGCTGCACTCACATAATCCTACGGATAAACACTATTGTGCGCCTTTCCTTTTTAGTGCCTTACTCCTGACAATGTTATATAGTCAGATGACACCAAAGTAGAACTATTTTGTAGTAACACAACTCATTGTGTTTGGAGGAGAAAGAATGCTAAGTTGCATCCAAAAAACACCATACTTACTGTGAAGCATCATGCTTTGGGGCTGTTTCTCTGCCTAGGGACCAGGACAACTGATTCATGTACATGAAAGAATGAATGAGGCCATGTGTCATGAGATTTTGAGTACAAACCTCCTTCCATCAGCAATGGCATTGAAGAAGAAACATGGCTGGGTCTTTCAGCATGACAATGATCCAAAGCACACCGCCAGGGCAACAAAGGAGTGGCTTCGTAAGAAGCATTTCAAGTTCCTGGAGTTGCCTAGTCAGTCTCCAGATCTCAACACTATAGAAAAACTTTGGAGGGACTTGAAGGGCTGTGTTGCCCAACAACAGCCCCAAAACCTCACTGCTGTAGACGAGATCTGCATGGAGCAACAGTGTGTGCCAACGTTGTAAAGACTTATAGAAAACGCTTGACCTCTGTCATTGCCAACAAAGGATATATAACAAAGTATTGAGATAAACTTTTGTTATTCACCAAATACTTATTTTACACCAAATTTAAAATAAAAAAATTATTTCCAAATCAGACATTGTGATATTCAGTATTTGTTTTCTCATTTTGTCTCTCATAGTTGAGATCTACCTATGATGTCAATTACAGGCCTCCCTCATCTTTTTAAGTTGGAGAACTTGCACAATTGGTGGCTTACTAAATACTTTTTTTCCTCATTGTACTTTTCAGTGTGCTGCATTGATCTCACCATTATACAATTTCTTCTCTGGGTCAATTAAGCCACTTTCTTGCTATTTGGCCCTAATTTTTTGAAGCATAGAGACTCTTATTTCGGTCTTCTTCTTGTGTTTTTCTTGAATATGCCAGGGCTCCCTGAGCGCTATGCCTACACTTGTCACTTATCCCCCTGTTTCTGATCAATGTTGCAACTTGAAAAGCTGAAAAATGTTAACTCTAGGGAATAGATGCCACTTTTCTTTTCGTCTGCTCCTAATTTGAGCTGTTTTGGCAGCTTTTGGGTCTTACAAAAGTTTTTTTGTATGCCTTTAACCCCATATTGACCAATGACGGCTATACCCGTCATGGCTTTGAACTGTCACTTCAAGTAAACACCCTCTTTGGTCAAAGAAATGCAGAAAATATCATCCTAAATTTACCACTAACATGAAGTCCTATATGACATGAAAAAGAGTCTTGGAATCACTATCACTGTAGTGTTCCAGAGTTATAACCTCAGAAAGTGACGCTGGTCAGAATTGCAAAAATGAGGCTCGGGCTTTAAAGGGTTAATTTTGCATTGCATTAAATTCAATTTGGTTAGAGCGAACTTCTGGAACCAAAACAAACCAAACTTTGAACTATTCTCTAATGTCTATTCTTTATTACCAATATTGTCCCTCTTTTGCAGTCCTCCATTTCTCTCTAATGCCTCTGTCTAACTTTTAATCGTGAATTGTGGTGAGTTCAATCAATTTCTTTGGGGAATATTAAGGATAAGCAAAAATGTAAACTTCAAAAGATCATTGTCACTACAGTATGTCTACTTTTGAAACTAATTGAAATATATCAAATTGTATAATCATCTATAAATAAATACAACCTAAGTTTGAGCTAACAGAACTAAATTTTTACACATTTTGTCTTCAAGTCTCAAAATCCAGGAAGCCTTTATTGGGGATTTTATAAATGCTCACAGGTTAAACACAAATTACAGAGATACATTTTTTTTGGTACCTCACTAAGAAGATCCCAGATTAAATTCTTGAAGGTATCTCAATATATGTCATTTCTAATCTCAAAATCAATAGTATAGATATTTAGTAAAATGTTGAAAACTAGCAATTTAGTCGTGAATAAAAATATTTTATGAGGAAGATATATTTAACTTTATTGGTAACAACTATTTTTAAGATGGGTCGTGTTCATATTTATACATTAATCAATACATTTAGTTTATCATCTGTAGTGTTTACTGTTGAGCTATAAACCTGAGATTATGTGTGTACACTGGTAGATTTATCTACTTATGTAATTGTATGTCGTTAAAGATGTCTGGTATTAAAAATTTAAATACTTCATAAAATTATAAGATTTAAGGTAGTAAATGGGTCAATGGATCAATATTTACTAAATAAAATGTTTCAAGTGATTAAATTGTTTTATGGTATTAAAAGTAAAAACTTTATAATAATAAAATATATATTTTCAATACTCAAAATAAAGCAGATGAAACACAGATCTTAGTTTTCAAATTTATTTACCATCAGTTGGCTTGTTTTTACTGATTTTAATGTATAAATCATATTGGAACAATGTGTCCATCTTGTAAAAAGAACCAACTTAGTTTATTTGAAGCTATATATTTTTACATTTATTTTCATGGGAGTATAAAAGTACTGATATAAAATCTGTTTTTTATGTAGAAATATAGATAATCTACAGAACTCTGCTTACTGGTAATATTTTTTCTAAGTCCATTTGAGAAAAGGATTTCAAGAATCCTTATGGGGAGAAGTTTCGTGAAATGAATACTTTTATTAGTGTAATTTTCTTTACCAGTGAGCAAGACGTTCTAAGAAATGCAGAATGATGTAGTGAATATCATTGCTTATGATTCCCTGGCTTCCAATCTTTTTAATTTATCTGAAATAATATAAAACATATACAAATTTCATTCTACAAATAGTTTAACAATTGATAAAAGAAATAAAAAGTTTAGTGAACTATAAAACGGTATAGAAGACAATAATGAAACAGTTGTATCAGATTTATCTAAGAACAATTTAATAAACATGTAGTAAATTGATAAGTCAATTCAATAAAATTATTGGTTATTCATATTTTCTTGCAATCCCACACTAACTGCACATGCAACAGAATTATGAAACCTTCATCTTACTGCAAGACACGACATAAATACAACAATATTCTATCTTGCAACTATTATTTTGTGCATAGGGTAACCAAAACATTTCTAGTTACAACATTATACAGGTTTTCATGTAGCTAAATGGTCATCTGCTGTTTACACAAGTTGAGAGTACTAAGTTGAGTACTGAGCTAAATATTGTTTACAATGGTATATTTATAATAAAAAGATTTTTGGTAAATCCACGGGATTTACCATAAATGTATTATATAAGGATGAAAAACACCAACAGTATGTCAAAAAGAGGGAAACTCCAAGCCCCATACTTACTGATGAGACAACTATCACATGTAACTGATGAGTGAATGAAAAATGACCACTCTTTTCTTTCAAGCATATGTGAGTTACATACCATATTTTTCATATTTTAAGACGTACTTTTGTTCCCCCCAAATTGGGGGGAAAACAGAGGTGCGTCTTAAAATCCGAATCTAACAAAAATCAGGAGGAGCTGCCGTAGTGCAGCAGGGGATCCTGAGGCAGGATTTGGAGGGTTGGGGGCACAGCTGTGGGACCGGAGCTGTGGGGGGGTAGCAATGCCACCGTGCGGTGGGCACTGCCATGTTCTATGTGCCTGGCTGCATTCATTAACAAGGTGCAGCTAATTGCTAAAGGTTATGACTTCTAGAAGATGGCCACTGATCTCCATCTGTGGCCATTTTCTAGAAGTCTCAACCTCTAGCAATTAGCTGCACCTTGCTAATGAATGCAGTCAATCACATAGAACATGGCGGTGCCCACTGCACGGCGCCACCATGTGCCTGGCTGCATTCATTAACAAGGTGCAGCTAATTAATAGAGGTCATGACTTCTAGAAAATAGAAAATGGCCATAGATCTCCATCTGTGGCCATTTTTTTAGAAGTCTTAACCTCTAGCAATAAGCTGCACTTTGCTAATAAATGCAGGCAATCACATAGAACACAACTACGCCCACCGCACGGGGCCAACGCCACCCCTTACAGCTCCGGTCCTGCAGTTGTGCCCCCACCCTCTGAAACTTGCCTCTGAAACCCCCACTCCACAATCGCAAACCCCCCTCAGTAACCTATGCTGGGCTTGGGGGGGGGGGAAATATATATACACAAGGATGGGGGCCATGTACAAAGGATGGGGTACCATATATACTGGATATGGGTACATATATACACAATGGGGGACATATATACAGGATGGGGGACATAGATACCATAATGACCAAAATGTGGGACATATGTACAGGATGGGGGACATATATACAAAAATGTGGGACATATATACAGGACAGGCGGCATATATACAATTTAAAGGACATATATACCATGACGGGGACATATATATACAGGATGAATGACTATATATATAGGATGGGGGACATATATACAGGATTGGGGACATATATAACAGGATGAGGCCATATATACCAGGATGGGGGGCATATATACCAGGATGGGAGCATATATACAGGATGGGGGCACATTTATACCAGTATGGGGACATACACACCAGGATGGGGGCCATATATACCAAGATGGGGATATACAGTATATACCAGGATGGAGGAAATATATACCAAAATGGGAATCATATATAAAATGATGAGGGATATATATATATATATATATATAATATAATAATTGCCTAAGCCAGCTTCCGTCCATTTCTGCTCGAAATGACATCAGATCCGGACAGAAGCTGGCTGTACACCCACTAAGGGTGTACCAAGATGGCCGACCTTTAGGAGGAGCGGGGTTAATACTGCCCCACTCTTGCTATCGGTACTCTTGGTGGCCCGAGGGGGGGGAAGGAACGGGTGCTGTGAGATCCAGCACCACCGCCCCTGCAGCCGCAGGTGAGGAGCAGGAAGGTGTGCTGTCAGAAACTAGCACCGCCGCCCCTGCATCAACGGGTGGGAGGGCCGCCGTTCCCCGGGTCTTGCACCGCCGGGTCTTGCACAGCATCTCCCTGCACCGCCGGCGCCATGGCAGGGAGATGCTGTGTGCATATGACGCCGCCCCCTTCAACACAGCACATGCAAGATGGCGTCCGCGAAGTCTCACCTGTGAGACTTCCCGGCCGCCATCTTTAATGTTGCCACTGTGCACAGGGCGAAACCAAGATGGTGTCCGGAAACTCTCTTATATACTTCCCCTGAGGAATCTGCACCCTGGCAGCGATACGCGTGGGGCCTGGGTTCCCTGCAGTCACCTCGCTACATACCTTGGACTGACACTTCGGACAATTTACGGACTGGTAATATGCACTTTATTTTCCACTGTCAGTGGACACGGTGACCTACACTGTTTTGACCATATGTAAACAATAGGGAGTACTCAATATATATGGGTGGTCCTTGTATCAATTATACGGTTAGTTAGCTGATGGTTAAGACCTTTGTTATCATCCATATGTGACCACCCCTAGGGACCACTGTGTTTGGGACTACTAAATGACTCAAAGCATTACTTATTGGATGATTTGCAGAATCTTGGGTAAATTTATAATATGTGAAATTTTCTCTAAAATTGTCTGTGCCTCTGCAGACTTCACTTGCGTAAGATATTGGTATCTGTCTCACTTATAAACATTGTTTATTCCAGGTGCTGAGGCGAGTATTGAATCATATTTAACACACCCAGCACTACCAATCATTCTGTGGCCCTATGATTTGTGCTTCATAATAGGTCCCTTGACATAGATGTGGTTACCCATAACACTCTCCACCCTATATTGGGCTAACAAGCGTATTTATGTGAAATATTTTGGTGAAGGAGCACTAATACTTCTCGTACCTGCTCTCATCCCCCACCCTCGGGTCTCTCCCTACAACTCAATCCTGTATTTTGTCTAACCTGTTGTGATCACCGATATTGTGTCATATCCTGCTCATATTTTGTCAGCATTGTATTTTGTACATATGTTCAGCGGTGTGTTCTGCAGTGGCACCCTATGGTTTTAAATGTTTTTAAACTTGTTTGGCCTATTGCACTAATAAAGTTATAATTCTCACTACTCTACTACTCGTGTGTGTTGCTCCCTCAATGTGCCATGTCTTCTCTCCGCCATGCCCTTCAAAACATCACATGCAAGATGGCGTCCGCAAAGTATCTTTACTGTTGCCATCTTTACTGTTGCCACTGTGCACAGGGCGAAACCAAGATGGCGGCCGGGAACTCTCGCGAGACTTCCAGGCCGCCATCTTGGGTTTCACTATGTACGGGGCGGCGACATGGAAGTAAGTATGTCGCTGCCACTCTGTTACCCCCCGGCCTCCACTGACCACTCTGCCCCCCCCCCCTCCTGCCTCCGCTAACCACTCTGCTCCCCCCGGCCTATGCTGACCACTCTGCCCCCCCTGCCTACGCTCACCACTCTACCCCCCCTGGCCTACGCTGACCACTCTGCCCCCCCAGCCTACGCTGACCACTCTGCCCCCCCGGACTACGCTGACCATTCTGCTCCCCCGGCCTCCAGTCACCACTCTCCACTCTGCCCCCTTGGCCTCCACTGACTACTCTCCCCCCCCCGGCGTCCGCTGACCACTCTGACTCCCCCGGCCTCCACTGACCACTCTGCCCCCCGGCCTCCACTGACCACTCTGCCCCCCCCGGCCTCCGCTGACCACTCTGCCCTCCCCTGGCCTCCACTGACAACTCTGCCCTCCGTCCTCCGCTGATCACTGTGCCACCGTACAGTGCTGACCACTGAGCCATCGTACAGAGCTGACCACTGAGCCACCGTACAGTGCTGACCACTGAGCCACCGTACAGTGCTGACCACTGAGCCACCATACAGTGCTGACCACTGAGCCCCCGTACAGTGCTGACCACTGAGCCAACATATACACTGCTAACCACTGAGCCACCGTACAGTGCTAACCACTGAACCACCATACAGTGCTAACCACTGAGCCACCGTACAGTGCTAACCACTGAGCCACCGTACAGTGCTAACCACTGAGCCACCATACAGTGCTAACCACTGAGCCACCATACAGTGCTAATCACTGAGCCACCGTACAGTGCTAACCACTGAGCCACCGTACAGTGCTAACCACTGAGCCACCGTACAGTGCTAACCACTGAGCCACCGTACAGTGCTAACCACTGAGCCACCGTACACTGCTAACCACTGAGCCACCATACACTGCTAACCACTAAGCCACCGTACAGTGCTAACCACTGAGCCACCATCCTGTGCTAATCACTGAGCCACCATACTGTGCTAACCACTGAGCCACCGTAAAATGCTAACCACTGAGCCACCATAAAGTGCTAACCACTGACTCACCTTATACTGTGCTAACTACTGAGCCACCTTATACAGTGCTAACCACTGAGCCTCCATACAGAGTTAAGCACTCTGCCTCCATATAGTGCTAACCACTGAGCGGCCATACACTGTGCTAACCACGGAGCCACCATACTTTGCTAAATAGTAAGCCACCGTGCAGTGCTAACCACTGAGCCACCGCACTGTGCTAACCACTGAGCCACCGCACTGTGCTAACCACTGAGCCACCATACAGTGCTAACCACTAAGCCACCGTACAGTGCTGACCACTGAGCCACCGTACAGTGCTGACCACTGAGCCACCGTACAATGTGAACCACTGAGCCACCATACTGTCCTAACCACTGAGCCACTGTGCAGTGCTAAACATTGAGCCACCATACAGTGCTAACCACTGAGCCACCGTACAGTGCTAACCACTGAGCAACCTTACAGTGTTAACCACTCAGCCACTGTACAGTGCAAACCACTGAGCCAGCATACAGTGCTAACCACTAAGCCACCATACTGTGCTAACCACTGAGCCACCATATACAGTGCCAACCACTGAGGCACCATACAGTGCTAACCACTGAGTCACATTACTACTCTAATTAATGAGTCACCATATACAGTGCCAACCACTTAGCCACCATAGAGTGCTAACCACTGAGGCTCCGTATACAGTGCTAACTATTGAGCCAGCTTATACAGCATATACTTAACTATTGAGCCCCTGTATACTCTGCTAACCACTGAACTGCCGTATACTCTGCTAACCACTGAGCCGCCGTAAAGTCTGCTAACCACTGAGCCCCCATATATTCTGCTAACCACTGAGTCGACGTATACTCTGCAGGAGAGGGCCGGGGGACAGCGGCCGGGTGCGGCCAGGAAGGTCCCCCCGCCCCCTACTGTCCGCATCTGGCCGCTGTTCCCTGGCCCCCTCCTGCCCAAACCTGGCCGCTGTCTCCCTGCCTCCCTCCTGCCCGCATCCGGCCACTGTCCCCCGGCCCCCTCTTGCACGCACCCGGCTGCTCTTCCTTGGCCCCCTCCTGTCCGCACATGGCCGCTGTTCCCCGGCCATCTTCTGCCCGCACCCACCTACAGTCTCCTCCTGGACTCCGGCACCGCTGCACACTGGCACGGCTGCACACCGCTACTGCTGTTTGTATTCTATCTATTATAATAAAAGCCCTAAGCTAACTTCCGTCCCTATGTAATGGTATTGGTACGTCACATCTGTGACAGAAGCTGCCTGTACACCCGTCGTGGGTGATCCAAGATGGTCGACCTTTGGCGGTAGTGGGGCTTTCAAAGCCCCACTACCGCCATCGGAGGCCTCTGCTGTGCCTCACAATCACACTCCTCACAACACCACCCCTCTCTTTCTGCACCTCCCCACACATGAGATCCCCTGGCCACTTCACATACACCCCCCCTCTTTGTACAGTCTCACACTCATACCCCCACACTCATACCCCCATGTACTCTCACGCCAACATCTATACTCACCGACACCCGTCCGCTAACACACCGCCGACATCCGATCGTCTCTTGCACGCTGCCGCCGACATCTGATCTTCTCCGCCGACATCCCATCTTTTTCTCCGCGACGCCGACGCCATGTTGGGTCTGCCCCGTCTGGCGACATCCATCCTCGACGATGATTTCCCGCGAGACTACCCGCCTGCCATGTTGGATCTCGCGAGATCCAAGATGGCGGCCCGGAAGTCTCGCGACACTTCCCGCCCGCCATGTTGGATCGCACCGCATCCAAGATGCCGTTCAGGAAGTCTAGTGAGACTTTCCGGATGCCATCTTGGATGTGGCGCAATCCGACCCTCCCGATGCGACAGCATCGGGCCTTAATCTAGTATATATATATTGTAATATGATTACTGGTACCGTAAGGGATGGGAGATACGTTTCAGCCAGGTTGATGAACTCTGTTATGTGAGCTTGGGTTGATTCAGCATGTTCCTCCCTCCCTGAGGTGTGGTCACAGAAGTTAAATGATCACCTCTGTTTTTTTTTCTTTGGTGTGAGTTTTAGAGTGGAGGAGAGCAGTGTGCAGCTCTGAGCCTAAGAACCTGATCCCCTGTTTTGTTGTGTTCATATGGTTTATGCCAGAAATAAACCAGACGTTTACCCGGCAAGGCTTCCTGTGTCTACCTGGAATTGGCAGCTGTGAGTGGCTCTATCACACTTGGTGGAGAATGCGGGCATAGACCCCCAGGAAGCGCCTGGATTGACTACAAACGACCTGCATGTCCTGGGTGAAGGCAGCCACAAGCCTGCAAACACAGTCAGACGGCATGGAGGACCTGATTAAGCACTTGGTGCAGATCCAACAGCAACAGCAGCAGCAACACCAACAACAGCTTGCGCAACAGGAAACCAATCAACTCTTGATTCAGCAGTTGCAGCAGCAGCAGGAGCAGCAACAGGAACTCCTGACTGAGCTCGTCCGGGCAAGGGCAGCTGGCCCGTCTCCAGGTCCAGATGAGGATTCCGGCGTCAGGAAGGTGGTAAGACGGGCGCTCCAAAAGATGACCCCGGGGGATGATGTTGAAGCCTTTTTGACAATTTTTGAGAGGGTCGCAGAGCGAGAAAAGCTGCCACCGGCACAGTGGGCGGAGGTGTTGGCGCCATTTTTAACGGGAGAGCCCCAAAAAGCTTACTATGACCTGGCTTTACAGGACGCTCGTGAGTATGGGAAGCTAAAAACTGAGATTTTAGCACGTCTGGGTGTGACTATGACTGTTAGAGCTCAGCGGGTCCATCAATGGGCCTATCATGGCAACAAACCCCCTCGCTCCCAGATGTTTGACTTGCTACATCTCGTGCAAAAATGGCTGCAGCCAGAAACCTCCACACCAGCGCAAATGGTGGAGCGGGTGGTAATGGACAGATTTGTGCATGCCCTCCCAAAGCCAGTGCAAACCTGGGTTGCTCAGGGTGACCCCCAGAATGCCGATGACCTAGTGGGACTGGTGGAGAGGTACCAGGTGGTGGAGAGTACCCAAGGGAAGCCACGGGACTTGCCAACTAAATATTGGGGGCTACAAACCGCGTCCGACACCCAAAGGAAGGGTAATAGAGCCACGGGTGGAGGGAGCCCGAGGTCACAAGGGGCAAGTGGAGGCATAACAAAATCTCCAGCTGGTCCGTTAATCTGTTGGAGGTGTCAAGGCCCTGGTCATGTAGCCGCCCGTTGTCCCCTGACTACTGAGCAAATGGACTGTAGCCTGGGTCGGCGCTCCTCATATTATGCTTACCCGGTCTGCAGCATTGACAGGGAACCCAGAGAGGGCCCGCAGGCATGTCTTGTGGAAGTGAATGGGGCCCCAGTAACGGGACTCTTGGACTCCGGAAGTTTGGTGACCCTGGTGAGGGCCACACTTCCCCATCGACTGATACCAGGAAAAAAGGTGGGTGTCCGCTGTATCCATGGAGATGCCAAGAACTACCCCATTGCTATTGTGACCATAAAAACAAACTGCGGGACTAAGTCACATGAAGTCGGGGTGGTGGAAAACTTATTGCACCCGGTGATAATTGGGCGGGACTTTACTTTGTTTTGGGACTTGTGGGAAAAGGGGGCGGTATCGAAGGGTCCTGGTGAAGGACAGGCAGCCCAGCCAGAGACAGTGCCGCTGCAGGAGGCAGATGAGTTTCCCCTGGGAGTGCTGCTTGGTGACGACGATGAGCCGGAGTCCCATGAAGCCGACTTCCCGGAGTTGATGACATCCAGCGGGAATTTTGGGACTGCTCAAATGAGGGACTTGACCCTGAAAGGGGCCTTTGAAAATGTGACTGTTATAAACGGGGTTGCCCAGGAGCCGGGGGCTGACACCAGGTTCCCTCACTTTGCAGTAAATAGAGAGTTGCTATATCGGGTTACCCAGGTGAGAGGTGAGGTAATAGAACAGCTGTTGGTTCCAGGGCCCTATAAACGCAAAGTATTAGACATGGCCCATTCTCATGTCCTGGGTGGTCACCTAGGGGTAGATAAGACCCAGGAGCGGATCCTTCGGAGGTTCTATTGGCCTGGGTGTCATCGGGAGATTGTAGACTATTGTAGGTCGTGTCCCACCTGCCAGTTGACCGCCCCCGTTGCTCACTTCCGAAGTCCGCTAGTCCCATTACCAATTATAGAAGTGCCCTTTAATCGAATTGCCATGGATCTGGTGGGCCCCCTGGTCAAGTCTGTAAGAGGCCACCAGTACATCTTAGTAGTCCTGGACTATGCGACTCGGTACCCGGAGGCGATACCGTTGAGAAATTCCTCTGCTAAAACTATAGCCCGAGAATTGGTGCACGTCTTCTCAAGAACGGAACTTCCAAAAGAGATCCTGACAGATCAAGGAACCCCCTTTATGTCCAAGATTATGAGGGAACTGTGTAAAGCACTACAGATAACCCAATTGAAAACCTCAGTGTACCATCCGCAGACAGATGGCCTCGTGGAGAGATTCAACAAAACGTTGAAGTCCATGCTGAAGAAGGTGGTTGAGAAAGACGGTCGAGACTGGGACAGTCTCCTCCCATATCTGATGTTCTCTATCAGGGAGGTTCCCCAGTCCTCAACGGGATTCTCTCCATTTGAACTCTTGTATGGTCGTCATCCTCGAGGTCTCTTGGACATAGCAAAAGAGACATGGGAAGCGGAGGTGACCCCCCACCGTAGTGTCGTGGAGCATGTCGCTCAGATGCAGGCGAGAATCGCCGAGGTGATGCCCATCGTAAGAGACAATTTGCTCCGAGCGCAAGAGGCGCAAGCAAGGGTGTATAACCGCTCTGCAAGGGTGAGACAGTTCAGTCCTGGTGATCGTGTACTGGTATTGATCCCTACAGTTGAAAGTAAATTCCTCTCCAAGTGGCAAGGGCCTTATGAAGTGGCTGACAAAGTGGGCGAGGTGAACTATAAAATTCACCAACCTGGAAGAAGGAAGCCTTATCAGGTATACCACGTCAACCTGCTGAAGCCATGGCGGGATAGAGACCCTATGGAAACCCCCTGTCTGGTAGGGAAGATGGAGGCCGACATCAAAGAGGTCACAGTGGCGGACACACTGTCTAGGGCTCAAAAGCAACAGTGTCAAGAGGTGCTTCATCGGAACAGGGATCTCTTCACAGACCTGCCGGGATGTACCCAGGTTGTGGAATACGACATCCTCACTGAACCACACGTGAGGGTTAACCTGAAGCCGTACCGGATCCCTGAAGCTCGTCGAGAAGTGATCTCGAAGGAGGTGACAAGAATGTTGAATCTCGGTGTTATCGAAGAATCAAAGAGTGGCTGGTCCAGTCCCATCGTACTGGTGCCGAAACCGGACGGATCATGGCGGTTTTGTAATGACTATCGCAAGTTGAACGAAGTCTCCAAGTTTGATGCCTATCCGATGCCTCGAGTCGATGAGCTCATCGAGAGGTTAGGACCAGCAAGGTACATCACCACCCTTGACCTAACAAAAGGATACTGGCAGATACCTATGTCACAGAGTGCCAAGGAGAAGACGGCCTTTTCTACACCTGATGGTTGTTTCCAGTATACACGGATGCCATTCGGGCTTCAGGGAGCCCCGGCCACCTTCCAGAGGGCCATGGACCGAATCCTAGCCCCCCATAAGAAGTACGCTGCAGCTTATTTGGACGACATAGTGATCTATACCTCGGACTGGGAAAGTCACCTGCAGAAGGTCCAGAGGGTGCTGGAGGCACTGGGAACTGCGGGGTTCACAATTAACCCGAAGAAGTGCGCCATCGGGAAGGAGGAGGCCAGGTATTTGGGTTATGTTGTCGGGAGATGCCAGATCAAGCCACAACTAAATAAAGTGGAGGCAATCCAGAGTTGGCCACAACCCCTCTCTAAAAAGCAAGTCAGAGCCTTCCTGGGACTTGTCGGATATTACCGGCGATTCATCCCAGACTTTGCTGTGAAAGCCGCTCCCTTGACTGACCTCCTTAAGGGCACGAAGTCCTCCATGGCCAAGTGGACTTCGGAAGCTGAGACGGCTTTCCAGGACCTAAAGTCCGCTCTGTGTAACCGACCGGTCCTAATGGCACCAGATTTCAGCAGGGAGTTTGTACTCCAGACCGACGCGTCAGAGGTTGGGCTAGGAGCTGTCCTGTCCCAGGTAGTACATGGAGAAGAACATCCAATCCTGTACCTTAGTAGAAAGTTGTCGTCCTGCGAAAAGAACTATGCTATTGTTGAGAAGGAGTGTTTGGCCATCAAATGGGCGGTGGACACTTTACGTTATTACCTCCTAGGGCGACAGTTTAGGCTGGTGTCTGATCATGCGCCCCTGACGTGGCTGAGGGACAGACGGGGAAAGAATGCCAGAGTGACCCGGTGGTTTTTGGCTCTTCAAGATTTCACTTTCCATGTTGAGCACAGGCCCGGGAAATTCCATGGGAATGCGGATGCCCTGTCTAGGTTGCCCTGTTTGGTGTCCAATGGTGCCCAAACCTCCGGCTTTGGGCAGAGGGGGGGAATGTGTAATATGATTACTGGTACCGTAAGGGATGGGAGATACGTTTCAGCCAGGTTGATGAACTCTGTTATGTGAGCTTGGGCTGATTCAGCATGTTCCTCCCTCCCTGAGGTGTGGTCAGAGAAGTTAAATGATCACCTCTGTTTTTTTTTCTTTGGTGTGAGTTTTAGAGTGGAGGAGAGCAGTGTGCAGCTCTGAGCCTAAGAACCTGATCCCCTGTTTTGTTGTGTTCATATGGTTTATGCCAGAAATAAACCAGACGTTTACCCGGCAAGGCTTCCTGTGTCTACCTGGAATTGGCAGCTGTGAGTGGCTCTATCACACTATATATATATATATATATATATATACCAGGATGGGGGGCTTATATACCAGGATTGAGGACATATATAGCATGATGGGGGGACATATGTGCTGATTGTAAAATGGATATTGGTATTATAAGATTGACCCCATTTAATGTTAAACTTTTTCTCTCTTTTCCTTCAATATATTTGGGGTGCATTTTACAATCTGATGCATCTTATAAAGTGAAAAATACGGTAAATAGTGATCAATTTTCTTACAGCGCCAGACATAAAAACCTGCTCTTGACAAAGGTTGTACCAATGTTTTTTGCATATATCTTAAGTACACCTTTAAAGAATCATTGTTCTCTTTCTTGTACAGTAGTCACTTTTGGCAATCCATATTTTACTAAATAACAACTCTTGATATAAAATTTTAACAGAAAGCACATTTTACTTTAATGATGTTTTTCCAGTTTTTCCATGGACTCATCCAGTGTAGTCCAACATACATTGAAAAACCATAAGCAAATGATGTACCACAATGATGATTCATCCACAAATCAAACAGCAATGAAGTAATCAGCGAAAAATAACTTTTAATAATCAATACAAAATCCTAGTGTGTCATGACATGTTTCTTCAAATACAGAGTTGGCCAAAAGTATTAACACCCCTGCAATTCTGTCAGATAATACTCAGTTTCTTCCTGACAATGATTGCAATCACAAATTCTTTGGTATTATTATCTTCATTTAATTTGTCTTCAATGAAAAAACACAAAAGAGAATGAAACAAAAAGCAAAACATTGATCATTTCACACAAAACTCCAAAAATGGGTACCTTCTCCAAACTGCCATTTTTAGATCTCTCCACAGGTGTTCTATGGGATTCAGGTCTGGACTCATTGCTGGCCACCTTAGAAGTCTCCAGTGCTTTCTCTCAAACCATTTTCTAGTGCTTTTTGAAGTGTGTTTTGGGTCATTGTCCTGCTGGAAGACCCATGACCTCTGAGGGAGACCCAGCTTTCTCACACTGGGCCCTACATTATGCTGCAAAATTTGTTGGTAGTCTTCAGACTTCATAATGCCATGCATACGGTCAAGCAGTCCAGTGCCAGAGGCAGCAAAGCAACCCCAAAACATCAGGGAACCTCCGCCATGTTTGACTGTAGGGACCGTGTTCTTTTCTTTGAATGCCTCTTTTTTTCTCCTGTAAACTCTATGTTGAGGCCTTTGCCCAAAAAGAGAGAACATTCTTCCAAAACGTTTTAGGCTTTCTCAGGTAAGTTTTGGCAAACTCCAGCCTGGCTTTTTTATGTCTAGGGGTAAGAAGTGGGGTCTTCCTGGGTCTCCTACCATACAGTCCCTTTTCATTCAGACGCCGACGGATAGTACGGGTTGACACTGTTGTACCATCGGACTGCAGGGCAGCTTGAACTTGTGTGGATGTTAGTTGAGGTTCTTTATCCACCATCCGTACAATCTTGCGTTGAAATCTCTTGTCAATTTTTCTTTTCCGTCCACATCTAGGGAGGTTAGCACAGTGCCATGGGCTTTAAACTTATTGATGATACTGCTCATGGTAGACACAGGAACATTCAGGACTTTGGATATGGACTTGTAGCCTTGAGATTGCTCATGCTGCCTCACAATTTGGTTTCTCAAGTCCTCAGACAGTTCTTTGGTCTTCTTTCTTTTCTCCATGCTCAATGTGGTACACACAAGGACACAGGACAGAGGTTGAGTCAACTTTAATCCATGTCAACTGGCTGCAAGTGTGATTTAGTTATTGGCAACACCTGTTAGGTGCCACATGTAGGTTACAGGTGCTGTTAATTACACAAATTAGAGAAGCATCACATGATTTTTCTAAGGGTGCCAATACTTTTGTCCACCCCTTTTTTATGTTTGGTGTGGAATTTTATCCAATTTGGCTTTAGGACAATTCTTTTTGTGTTTTTTTCATTGAAGACAAATTTAATGAAGATAATAATACCAAAGAATTTGTGATTGCAATCATTTTCAGGAAGAAACTGAGTATTATCTGACAGAATGGCAGGGGTGTCAATACTTTTGGCCAACACTGTATGAGTCATCAAGGGAAGGATGCACTGAAAAGGATATAGGTCCTAAGCTATCCCTGTGGAGGACACAGATAGGTTGGATACTAGTCATAAAAATGAACTGTAAAACCGGGCCACCATTACTACGCGACAGAGCGGGAAGAGCATCGCGGCTGCGCGGCTGAAAGAGAGCGAAGATAAGCCCCCCTTTACTCTGCCAGAGATCCGCAAAGCGCAGTGCCCAATTCCGGAAAGGCCCGAGGTGCTCAACTCCCCCAGCAGAGCCGCCGACTACCGGAAAAGTTTGTTTTTACCTCACCAGCTGGCAGCAATTAACTAGGGGGGCCCCATCATGAGTGACTCGGACAATGTACAGGTCCCTGACAGAGGGGATGCCCGGAATGCAGCACCCAGAGCAGCGGCCCCCATAATGCCGATAGCGTTGACGTACATACCGGGCGCAAAATGATTGCCAACATACGAAGGTAAACCCGGTACCTTAGCAGCCTTTAAGCAAAAGATGTGTGCAATGCTGGACATGTTTACGATGACAGAAAAGCAGTGCTGGGACTATTAACAGGCGCAGCGGAACTGGAGGTTGAGTCTTAGAGTGATGTTGAGAGGGTCTCTGCTGCTAAAGTGTTTGATAAGCTTAAAGTTGTTTTTGAAAAATGCACAGTCTGAATTGAGGATGCTGTTCTACCAATGCAAACAGAGACCGCAGGATACCATCAGAGACTATGCCCTCCATTTACAAGGGGTACTCCGGTCCTTAAAGCAGGTAGACCCGGCAAGTGTACTAGAAGAGGATAAAATGCTTGAAGAGCAGTTTACAGAGGGATTGAGGTCATTCTACCACCGCCAGCAGGTACATATGGGGGTCTTGGATCATCCAAATGTGAACTTTAATGACTTAACAGATTGTGCTATAATAGTGTTACGGAATCCAGTGCCTGCAGAGCCAGCAATCCAATACTGGCAGGTTAACACTAGTGATGAGCGAGTACACTCGCTACTATTCGGAACTCGCTGAATTGTTATGATTACTCGTGAGTAGCGAGTAGTCCGATTACTTTTGTAGTGTATCTATAGATACACTGTGAAGGTACCCTAAAATTGAATAAAAGTTGTTCAATATAATAAAATTACATACTCAACTGTCGGACGCCTGCAGCGGGACCGTCCCAGAAGACCTGCGATCACCGGACAAGGACCTGTGACTTCTAGCCAATCAGATGGCCGGTAGCAATCTGGCAAATCAGATGGCGACATGTCACAACCACGTGATCGCTAGCGGCCACCTGATTGGCCAGATTGCAAGGTCCTGGCAGTACACCTAGGACCTTGCAATCTGGCCTATCAAGCGTCGGACAGGTGAGTATGGAATTTTATTATTTTGAACAACTTTTATTCACTTTTAGGGTACTTTTGCAGTGTATCTATAGATACACTGCGAAAGTTATCAGACTCACTATACTCGCAATGAGTACCGAGTGCCGGGACCTACTCGTTGCGAGTATAGCGAGTCCGAATATTGCGGTACTCGCTCATCCCTAGTTAATACCTATCCCATAGACTTTAAACCCGTTTCTAAAGACCCTGCAAAATTGGAAAGTCAAGCTGTAGCAAATAGCCCAGATGATGACTTACGCAACCAAGTGCTGCAGCTAACTAAAAATATGGACTATGTACTAAAACTCTTGCAAGCCATGCCTGGGGCACCACCACCAAGCAAAATCTAACTAGCTGATTGCCCTGAGGATGTCCCAAGGATGAGGAGGAAGAACAAGCCGCCCTGCAGGGGACCAACGCACCAATCCAACGTAGACCCGTGTCGCCCGTGGAGGGGACCAACAAGTCACCCGTTCAGGGGACCGACGCACCATTCCAACGCAGAGCCAGGGACTACAGGGATTCTTCAGGACAACCCATTTGCCTAAAATGCAACAAACCAGGCCACTTTGCAAGAGGATGTCCTTTAAACACCAAATTCCTAGGCCCCCAGGAATAGGACAACTGGGCCCATATAACTGGCTTAACTGGTACATGGGAGGCCATTCGTACCTCAACATTACACTAGAAGGAATCCCCATGTCGGCCCTACTGAACACCGGGTCGCAGGTTACCAACATCCCACATATCCTTTACAAACAATTTTGGTCTGATACTGATCTTAAACCCCCAGACTCCAATTTTTATATTATTGCCGCTAATGGGCAAACACAGGAACAGGTGGGGTACAGAGAAGTTACAATAAAGTTGGGGAAGGAGGAATTAAAAGGCCAAGGGTTATGTGTGGTAGAGGATAATCCTGATGAAAAATACCCCTATATGGTAATTGGTACTAATGTGATTGAAAACTGCCTTGGAGAAGTGTTGTATTTACTCCGACAGATTGCTGTGACTGCTGGTTATGGGTGGACGAGAGTCATCCAAAGAGAAATCCGAGCCCTCATCCACAAGCAACAGGTAGATCTGTCTGGGGGATAGATTGGCAGTGTGCGGGTAACAGACCCGGTTCCCATTGTGTTACCACCAAAGAGTGAAATGAAGATATGGTGTCGAGCAGCAATTTGTCTCAGAGGAAAGGAATACCAGTCAGTTGTAGAGCCGGTATATTCAGAGCATAGACCTACACTACTGACAGCCAGAGGGGTGGTTGATGTACGCAAGCGAAGAGTACCAATCCGTGTATTAAATTGTGGGGAAGAGGAAGCAAAATTACCCCGGTATGCTACTGTAGCAAAGCTCTATACTGTCTGTAACAGCAACATACAGGCAGTAGAACCCGTTTCCCTGTCTAGTCAGGCGGAGGATAACAACTCCAAAGGACAGCTAGAGGAGTGTTGTCAGCAGTTGCACGTAGGAACTGATGCCACCCCTTCTCACCAGAAGCGTGGAGTCTACTGGGTAGCACAAGAGATTGAACAAATGTTTAGTAAACATCCATTAGATTTTGGGAGTATTAAAGGGGTACACCATCATATACCCACAGGAGATCATCCCCCAATTAAATTGAGGCACAGACCCATTCCACCAAATCACTACCAGCATGCCAAAGAGATGCTGCGGGACATGAAGGAAGCCGGGGTTATCAGAGATAGCTGTAGTCCCTGGGCAGCCCCCTTAGTCCTAGTCAGAAAGAAGGATGGCACAATGAGGATGTGTGTGGATTACAGGGAGGTCAATAAGATCACTCACAAAGATGATTACCCATTACCCCGAATAGAGGAGTATCTTACTGCATTAAAGACTGCTAATTATTTCTCCACATTAGATTTCACTAGTGGGTATTGGCAGGTCTCCCTTGCAGAAGAAGACCGAGAAAAAACTGCATTCACAACACCAATGGGACTATGCGAATTCAACAGCATGCCATTCGGGTTATGCAATGCACCAGGAACGTTTCAAAGACTCATGGAATGTTGCCTGGGACATCGGAACTTCGAGACGGTACTTTTATACCTGGACGACGTCATTGTGTATTCCAAAATCTACGAAGATCACCTGGAACACCAGGCGGAGGTATTTGAAGCTTTAGCAAAGTACGGAATGAAGTTCAAACCATCTAAATGTCACCTTCTGAAACCTAAAGTCCAATACTTGGGGCATGTGGTCAGCGCAGAAGGAGTAGCACCAGACCCGGAAAAAGTAACAGCTATCCAGGACTGGCAGAGACCAACCATCTTCACCAAGGTACGTCAATTCTTAGGGTTAGTTGGGTACTACAAAATATTCATTAAGGGCTACACAAAGATAGCAGCGACCCTACAAGATCTTCTGGTAGGCCAATCTAAGAAGAGAAGATCTTCAGAGCCACCATTGGAATGGGGAGAAGAACAAGAAGATTCATTCCAACAGATGAAACAGGGTCTGACCGGTGAGGAAATCCTGGCTTACCTCGATTACAACCTACCATTCGTCCTTTACACCGACGCAAGCAATGTAGGCCTGGGAGCAGTCCTTTCCCAGATCCAAGATGGTAGAGAGAGAGTAATTGTCTATGCCAGCAGAAAACTTCAACCCACCGAGAGGAACCCCTGAAAACTACAATTCCTTTAAGTTGGATTTCTTTGCCTTGGTCTGGGCTATAACAGAAAGGTTCAAGCATTACCTGGCAGCTTTAACATTTACCGTCTTCAAGGATAATAACCCGTTAACACGCCTGGATACCGCGAAGCTTGGTGCATTGGAGCAATGCTGGATGGCCCGACCATTGAACTATGACTTTACTATCAAATACCGGGCAGGCCGCAACAACGCAAATGCTGATGCCCTCTCTAGAAACCCTCAAGTACATCTACAAGGACTTGAAGAAGAAGAGGATGACTTAAAGGAAATAGAACTCCCAGCTTTCCATAAAAGTAGAAAATGGAAAATGGCTGCAGATCACATCTACCAGAACCGTCAAACTGTTGCACTAAACCCGTTTCCTCACTATGGATGGAAGGAAACTCAAGACAGTGATCTGGCAGTGAGCCTTGTAAAGAAGTTAATAACTCAATGGGATTCTCAACTTGAAAAGAATGCTCCATCAGAGGCCTAGTAACTGTGGAAAGAAAGAAGCAGGTTATTCATCTATCAAGGTCAACTGTACAGACGGTATTTCAACCCTAGAACACATGAAATGGTATGGCAAGTTGTTGTTCCAAAGAGAGATGTCCAAATGGTGTTAGAAGCATACCATGACGGAGCAGGACACTTTGGATGGAGAAAACTGGTAATATTACTACGTTAGAGATTCTATTGGATAAGCATGAGAGCCTCCATAGAGAGATGGTGTAAAAATTGTGGATCATGCTCATTAAGAAGAAGAGACTGTAACAGCCAGAAAGCACCACTCCAGCCTATCATCTCCAAACAACCGATAGAACTGGTAGCCTTAGGTCATGTAAAACTCACACCTAGCAAATCAGGCAATACCTATGCTCTTACCATGGTAGACCACTAGTCCAGATTCCTTGTGGTAGCTCTGGTAAAGGACTTAACAGCTCAGACAGCAGCAAGAACATTCCATGCTTATTTCTGCAGACCACATGGTTATCCAGAACAGGTATTGACAGACCAAGGACCTGCCTTTGAAGCTGAAATATTTTAAGAGTCCTGTTGCTTATACGGATGCAAGAAAATTTGCACAATGCCTTACCATCCTCAAACTAATGGAATGTATGAAAAGATGAATCACGTGGTAATTGAATTGCTGAAAACTCTGCCCTTAGAAGAACGAAACCAATGGCCAGAGAAGTTACCAGATCTTGTTGACATCTACAACGTCCCAGTAAGCTCAACAAATTGTACACCTGCATACCTTATGAGAGCAAGACCAGGAAAATTGCCAGTAGACTTTGAAATAGGCACAGTAGTTCCTGAAGCAGATACTACAGATGCAGACTGGGATACTCGTAGGAAAGAACAATACCAAAAATACAAGAATGTGTTGAGAGAAGTCTGGAAAAATCTAGAGAAAAACAAGAAACCACCTTTAAGAAAAGTGCGCAAGGAACACCTTTAATACCAGCTGAATTGGTTTTGAAAAGAAAAAGAAGAACGCCCAAACTAGATGATCAATGGGAAAAAGAACCATACACTGTATTACCATCTGAAGTTGTCCCCTCCTTTTCATTCTTTATTTATGCATCTAATCCCCCCTCCCTTGAAATTTCAATAAAGATATTTGGACAACCGTCTGAATTTGATAACCAGAAAACCTGTCTCATCAGCAAAGACCATGGCGAAACAACAGCAACAGTGTCCAGGGATCATTTGAAGAAGTGCCCTCAACAGTTTCAACCAGAAGAAGATGTACCTTGTCCAGAACCTGAGAAAGAGAAGCCAAAGACAATCCAAACACTCATTGGAGAATTACCAGCTGATTGGCCCCAAATAGAAGGTACATATCTAATTCCAACTTTGATGTTCCCACCAGCAGTAGAAACGGCAAGACTAGAAGAACCACCCATTGTGTTGAAACCAAAGAATCCTGCAATCGGTGTACCTGCCATTCCTACTGTGAGATCAGGTAGTCACAGAATGTTACCCAGTTTACCTATGACACAAAGACTCACTCTCACCAATCCTATACCAGAATTGCGTAGGTCAACACGTGTCAATCTAGGACACCCACCACTCAGGTACAGAGAATAAGCCATAACATGTGGAAAATTTAAATATGTTTAAAATGTATATATGTTATTAATAGAGATGAGCGGTGTTCGACTCGAATTGTTCGCCAATCTCAAATTCGAGCTGTTTTTGGCGATGTTCGAGTCGTTCGTCGAATTAGAACAATTTGCTCTAAATTCGGCAGTTCGAGTTCATGTTCGATTTCAGTTCGATTTCAGTTCCGCAAGGTATATACATACTTTGTGGAACTGAAATGAAGTAAAATCAAGGGTTAAAAATAATAAAAATCGATACTCACCTCTCTAATCCATCCAGCGACGCTTCCAGCACTGCCTACCTGTCGGAGATGTGATCCCGGCAGCGTTTCCCGGTGAAATGACGAGTTCTCGTGATAACTCGTAGTGTGATCGGAAATCACTGCGGGATTATGATGTCACCGCAGGTCCTACAGATCCTCACTACTATTCACTACTAGTGAGGGCCTGTAGGACCTGCGGTGACGTCATAATCTTAGCAGCGGTTTCCGGTCACATGACGAGTTATCGCGAGATCTCGTCATTTCACCGGGAAACTCTGCCAGGATCTCATCTTCGACAGGTAGGCAGTGCTGGAAGCGTCGCTGGATGGATTAGAGAGGTGAGTATCGATTTTTTTTATTTTTAACCCTTGATTTTATTTCATTTCAGTTCCGCAATGTATGTATATACATTGTGGAACTGAAATTGACCACCACACTAGTGTTTTAGTGTGTTCAAGGGTGTTCGACGAACATTCGACGAACACACCATCCATTCGATGAATCGAATCGATCTAGAACACTAGGGTGGTGGCTCAACTCTAGTTATTAATGCTAATGTACAGAAAAGGGTGAAGAGTAGGTTAGACAACCCAAACCAGGTACACAACATCAGTAAGAGGGGTGAGTGGAGTTGGCATAAGGGGCTATCTAGAGGGAGCAAAATCTTGGCCAATAGGTGACCCCAGGGCCAGGAAGCCTACAGCACTTATGACCCGGTAGAGGCCCCTGCAGTACCTAGGACTCCTACGCCGAGGCACCCATAGTGTTTGTTGTTGTGTTTATGACCCTTTCAGCCTACAGAGACTTTGCCTGTTGGACTTTTTGAATTTCCCTTTCATACTTTCAAAAATGGACCATAGCCACAGGACTGGCAGTGGCAAACACCTTTTAAACAGCTTGCAGCGGATAGGCTAGTTCTGTATGGACTGGTTACCCGTTTTTCCCATTTCTCCCTGGTTTTTGTAAATTATTAATTTTGAGACTCTGTTCAAATTCAAATGTTAATAGTTATTTTATGTTGTTGAAAAATGTTTCAGTCTCAGAGGACTGTATTTAACTAGGAGGGAATGTGGCACCACTGCAGGGGATTGCCACAGGATTCACCGTTGCAAGGAGGGAATTACACGTTGGTTCACACACCACACAAAACCTTCCACCCCAGACCTGAGCTCTACTGGCTGCCTTAAGCCAGATCCCGTTTAATAGATCCAGTCCTGAGGGAGGAGTCAGTTATTCCAGTGAGTCGTTCCAGTCAGGCAGTGAAGAGAGCAGGAGTGAGGAGCTGGTCGCTGGGAGAGATCCAGGCCCAGGACCAAGGAACACTGACCCAGCTGTGCTGCACTCTTGGGAGAGGGTCGGAGGCCAGTGAAGGAGTTGGAGAATTAAGGAAGGGAACAAATCAAGTTTCCCTTTAGTACACCCGGACACCGGAGTCCAACGCTGTCAGCATCCATCGCAGCAGTAAAAACCCGGGAGAACCAGGAGGACCAAAACCCCCTGAGAAAGTACAAGTAAGAGACACTCAAAACTGACTAAACACAGGACCAGGGGCCAAAGGAGTATTATGGACCCCGTAGAAGGACCTCATTGTCAGCGACAGAGTAAAGCCCTGAGATCGAGAAGGACTTACGCAAACCACAATACAGAGACAGAGGAGGCCTCACAACTTTCTAAAGTGAAAGTCCCAAATTGCACCAGGGACCAGGTTACTTCTCTGGACTTTACCTGTTACCCTGTCACCAGTAAAAGGTACCGAAACAAAGACTACTGTGTGTGCATGTGCCTGTTTAACCGCCACCATCCACAGCGCTAACCGCAGAGACGCTACTACGACTCCCCTCATCCAATTCCCGCTGCCATGAGGTAAATCTCCACTTGTGGGGAGCTGTACTACACTGAGCTGCACCTCCATCACCTCAGTGGCCGGCCGCAGCGCTGGTATACCTGTTACCAGGTACCATAGGTGGCGTCACGTAACCAATTCCCTTATCCCCCACCATCCCCGCCATTGAGGGTCCAGGGCACGGGACCGGGGACCAACCAGCCGTGATCCCCCATCCAACTCGCCATCAGCCCCGGTACCCGAGTACCCCCTACCCTGCCGACCACCTCAATTACATTATTCCAACATACATAGTAAGAGATTTAAAGGAAAATACATACAATCTCATTTGCTGCATGCTCACACTTTTGTTGCAAATCTTTGTTGTACGGATGTCATAGTATGAAACTTAAGGTTGAGGTTATTTTCCTAATGATGCATAGTGTAAAATAAAAATTGGGAACAATTGTAAAATAAACCTACATAGGGATATTGTCATTTGAATACCGTACTTGCTTTTTAGTAATATCTGTTCTCCAAACAAAAACAGTGATTAATAACAATATAAAGGTTAATAAATATTTAGTAAAACATATAAACAAACAATAAATTGATAAGTTGATTAATAATTTTGAGTGAAATGATTACATAAAAATAAAACAGACTATGGGTGCATTTAAACATCACAAAGCATTCACTGATCTCAGGGAGACCAGTCCAAGAAAACACTGCGGGCAGCTGGCTAAAGCGCTCAACACAGTGAATTCCTAGGCGCATTGCCCCCTGGGAATTATGAATATGCAAATAGAGTCTGTGGAGCCTCGGTTAGAAGGCTCAAACACAGGACTAGCCAGATATCCCTCCAGGAAAGGACACAGCCAAGGGGTGGCTCCTTGCAGAGGACACCATAACCACCATATTAAGTGGACTGTGTTAAGTAATCTTGTGTTTGAGACTCCCAACCGAGGCTCCACAGACTCTATTTGCATATTCATAATTCCCAGGGGGCAATGCGCCTAGGAATTCCCTGTGTTGAGCACTTTAGACAGCTGCAGTGTTTTCTTGGACTGGTCTCCCTGAGATCAGTGAATGCTTTGTGATGTTGGTCTACTAGGCCTTGCTTCCACCTAGCCTGAATCCTACTCCACACTGATGAGGGGCAACACTCCGAAACAGCTGTCTGTGGATGGATACCTGGCCTTGGTATTCCCTTGTCATATCTCTAAGCTTGTAAAAGAGCTAGATATTGACTAAAAGGGCCACTTAACATGGTGGTTATGGTGTACTCCGCAAGGAGCCACCCCTTGGCTGGGTCCTTTCCTGGAGGGATTTCTGGCTAGTCCTGTGTTTGAGACTCCTAACCGAGGCTCCACAGACTCTATTTGCATATGGGTGCATTTAGACTGAGTAACACAGCAGGACAAAGAACACCGATCAGCTACTACCAAGTTTATTGGCCATCTTTATTAGATCGCAAAATGTGCAGCTGGATTATGCTGAAGATTTGCAGCAAAAGAAATTGCAGCCAATTTAAACTGTCGGGATTAGATCTAATAGAGATAAGCAAAAAGATTTGCTTGAAAATAATTAAGCATCAATAGCAAAACTTCATGACATCTGGAGCAGACTTCTGTAAGACTCTTTTATCATACTAAAGTGGCATTTTGAATCCTTACTGATTTTAGATGACCCCTTTGATGTCATGACTAGGTTCAGGTTCAGTTCATCTAATTGGCATATGTTAGGAGAAAAGATCGGTGAACAGTTTGCCGAACTTCTGAACCCCATTGAAGTCAATGGGATTCCAAATTACAGGCATAGAAAAAACCTTAAAAAGTGCCCAAAAGATGCCAAAACATCTAAAATTAGGGGCAGTCACCAGGAAAAGTGTCATCTATTGCTCAGAGTTGATATTTGCCACATGGTGAATTATGGCGGCATGGGACAAGGCCTGATTTAGTATTCCAAGCTTCAACATTGATCAGTAACAGGGACATGAGTGACAAGTGCATGGTGCTCAGAGAGCCCTGTTAAATTCACAAAACACACAACAAAGACACCCTAATCCACATTTGACAAAAATAGGACCAGACACCATAAAAGTGGCACCAATTGACCCACACTAAATATTGTATAATAAGGCAGCCTGCAGGCATGCCATAGGGTCTGGAACAGTGCCGGACCTAGCATTTTAAGGTTAAACATTAATTAGTAACAGAGATGATAAGTGAACCATGTAGGCATGGTGCTCACAGAACCCTGCTAAATTAAGGACACAGACAAGAAGTAGACCCCAAGACGAGTCTCAACATTTCAAAAAAATTAGGGCCAGATACCACCAAAGTGGCATCAATTGACCAAGAATAAAAATTGGACAATGGCCAGAAGAATGCACCACACTTGAAAGTACAACATTGGCTAATCTGACCAGTCTACCCAGTCAGCCACTGGGGTGGAAGAGTCTGTGTTGATCCATGACTTGTTCATCTTGATAAAAGTTAGGCAGTCAACACTTTCAGGGGACAGGTGGATGCACTTATTCTTCAGGACACCTCTAGATATGAGAGAATATTTTAAAGTTAGGATTCGGTTCAATTACGCAAATGGCCAAAGTTCTCCGAATGCTTCGTCAAACATCAAAATCAAGTGCCTAGAAAACACCATTGAAGGGGCACAAAAGCTACAATACACGGCTCAAACCATTTTACAGTGGAGCTCCAATGTTTTAGCAAAGACATTAGCTTCCTACATATTACTTAGAAAACTTCAGTGCTGCTATCACACTCACCATGCTTCCGGGCCTGCTTATGAACCTCAGACATCCTCATGTCTTTCCTGTGGTTACACAGTGGGTATCCCGCGGCAGGGTATCCTGCTGTATGACCTGGAAAAACCAAGTGAGAACAGCGCTCGTAGCACCAGCTGTCTAGTGAGAGCTGCTATATCTCTGATATATCGTGAGACAGCACATGTGAATAGCAGTGACTAGTGATGGGCGAACCCCCAGATGCTCTGGATCAATAGGTTAGCTCTTACCTTTTTGTACAGCCGAGTTCGGGGCCAGACTTAACGCAAACTTTCGTCCAAACCACGAGCATGGACGTTAAGGTTATGGGATGGCGCAGGGGGAATGTAAAATAAAGCATATGGTTAATAAATATTTAAATAAAATAATTATCAATATACTTACGGGGTACCGTAGTGTGTGTCCTGCAGTCCCGCTGTTCTGGCCCCATCTACTTCTGGGGCTGCTCAATAACATCCATGAATATTTACTGCACTGCTGAAAACTCGAAGTTTTCACAACGATGTCAGAAGTTACCTGAGTTCATGGTTCAACTAACACTCGATTGACTTCTGACTGTCACTGTCAGTTTCAGCCTGCTTGTCGCTCTGTACAGACGCTTGTGAATAAAGCAGAGCTGACATTGCTCTAACTATGAACTGTACCAGAGGGAAGGTTTTTTTTGTAATTAATAATGGAGTCTATAAATGTGTTTTTTTTTTATTTCTAATAAAAAAACAATTTTCTCTGTTGTGGTTTTTTTTAATGTTTACTAGAAATTCATGTTGGCCAGGTCTAATTTAGCTTGATATCATGAATGTTGGGCTTAGTCCCAGCTGAGAATACAAATTTGGTAACAAATTTGGTATTAACCCCTCATTACCCAGCATGCCACACCCCACCAGAACTGCTGGAAGAGCTGGATAAGACCCCTGGAAATAATGCTACAATGAATGTGCCATTTTTTGATGCGGCTACAGACTGCGATTTTCACTGTGAGGGGCCCTGAATGCTTGGACCTTACCATGCTGAGAATCCCTCAGCTGTCTAGTTTTACCTGGCTGGTAATCAAAAAGTGGCAGTATCCCATGCATTTTTTTGTACAAAAATATATGCGGCACTCAATCCTGTCAGTGGAAAGTGGAAAAACTCTTGTCTCTTGCTCTCTGGTTATAGTTTTTAGCTTGCTTTTCAATGAAGAGGTTAATTTTTTCAGATAAAGGCAGAGAAAGCACATTGGAATCACCTGTCTTTGCCCTTATGGCTAATGGTTTCTATTATTCTCTGGTATCAGTTTCCTACAAAAGAGGATTCTACCAAGATATATACAGAAAACAGAAGTTAGGGACCCAGTAAAGAGATACACCTTGATGTGGCAACTGGGCAGATTATTAATATGGTCATGTTTAAAATGCTAAGTATCTAATTTTTCTCTTTCTTTGCTTACCTGTAATTTTCCTATATTTTATATAAATCCTAATAGAGTGCCGCTTACCTTGATGTTTCTAATTTTTGCTTGGCGTTGCACTTACGCTGACAGGATTGAGTGCCGCATATATTTTTGTATATTATGATATGCGTTCACTCCCTATATAGTACACCTTCCCGGTACCAGCTGAGCCATGTTGCTATTGCTCTCTGGTTTCAGTTTCCAGCTTGCCTATCAATGAAGAGGTTAATTTTTCCATATAAAGGCAGAGAAAGCACATAGAGGACACATGCCCTTGCCCTTACAGCTCATGGTTTCTATTGTTCTCTGGTATCAGTTACCTACAAAAGAGGATTCTAACAAGATATAGGTAGAAAATGGAACTTAGGGACACAGTTAATAGATACGCCTCCATGTGGCAACTGGGCGGATTATTAATATGCCCATGTTTATAATGCTAAGCATCTAATTTTTCTCTTTTTTTTGCTTAGCTGTAATTTTTCTATATTCTATAAGTCATAATAGAGTGCATTATTTTAATTACTTACTTAAATAATTAAAAAACATATAGGGCTTCCCTGAATATTGATTAACATCCAAGGTAAAGCTTGGGATGGCAGTCCATAACTGTCTGCTTTATCTGCACTGAGAATAAAAAATACTGAAGAGCGCTACATCATTTTTTTAAATTATTCATTTCTTTTTACATTACTATGATGTCAGTTAATCTCTTCCAGTGGCACTGGTGGGAGGTGACACACTGAGTAATAATGAAGTTATTACCAGCTTTTTATTCTCAGCTGAAATAATACCTGGTCACTATGAATTTCTAGTAAAGAGTAAAAAGAAAACAACACAGAGAAAAAATGTTTTTATTAGAAATAAAACACAAAACACATTTAGAGACTCTATCTTTAATTACAATTGTACAAATGTACAATTGTAATTATAATTGTCTTAGATTGTAAGCTCCTTCGAGCAGGGTCACCTTCATTTTCTGCCTTTTTTATTGTATTTCCTAAGTTGATTCTATGTTTCTTGTATGTAACTACTGTTCTGCATTACGTTTCTGTACCGTATATTTTCTTATATGTACCGTTGTACTGTAAAGCGCTGCGGAATATGTTGACGCTATACAAATAAAGTTTTATTATTATTATTATTATTATTATTACAAGAAAAAAAAATCTCTGACATAATCCAGTCTTCTTAGCTTTTCAGCTCTGCTACATCTTTGCCAACAGACAAGAGCGCCTGCTGGCAGAGGTGAGCAGGCACTGTATGACAATCGGGTGCTGTGTGAAAGGTTAACAACTTCAAATGAACTCAGATAATTCCAGCATTATCCAGAACCTGGAGCCCAGCTGTATAAATGAGCGAGAGAAGCGTTCACTTCACTTTACGGCTGGGCTCCATATGTTGAGTGATGCTGGGGTTATCTGAATTCATTTGAACTCGATAACCTTTCACACAACACCTGGCTGTCATTCTGTGCCTGCTCGTCACTGACAGCAGACGTCTTTGTTGGCAAAGATGTAGCAGAGCTGAAGAAACTAAAACCTGGATTACGTCGGAGGGAGGTTTTTTTTAAAAGATGGAGTCCCTAAATGTGTTTTGTGTTTTATCTCTAATAAAAAAATTTTTTAACCATATATTTGAGATTCTTAATGGCCAAATCTAACTTGGCCTGACATTAAGAATCTCAGGGCTTAATCATCATTATGGAAAAATGAAAAGCAAAAAGCTCACCCTCGCCTCCGAATTGATCCAAATCAGGCTCACGACCGTGGCTGGCATCCACCGGTTACCATGAATTTATATGAAGAGAAGCCAGCACCGATTTATTGTCATTGAAAAGGAATTGGAGTTGGCTTCTCTTCATATGAACACAGGGCTTA
>JARQOC010000647.1:0-67327 GCA_033576535.1 Allobates femoralis | reverse complement strand
CCACTTCCAAATGCCCTCTCGCTAATTGTTCCCTTCTTTCTGGCCACTCATCAAAATCCTTCTTGGCTTCCAACCACTTAGTTTTATGTGTTTCTTGCCGTGATCTCAAGAAAGCTATATATGTGTCCCTTACTCGGTCACTCACTTTAATGAATTGCTGTTTACTTTTTCTCTTTATTTTTATCGTGTGCACTATTATGCTGCCCCTCATTACTGCCTTTGCAGTTTCCCAGTATAGTTGTGGCTGGTGTTGGTTTTCTGTATTAGTAAGTGAAAATTCTAGCCCCACTCCATCTGTTTCTCAAAATCGCTATCCCACAGCATGTAAAAGGGAAACCTCCATACATAGTCCGAGCCCTTCGGATACATGTCTTTCATATCAATCGACACCGGGCTGTGATCTGAAATTACCATATTTTCAATTGTGACATTTTTCTACTCCGTGTATCAGTGTGTCTCTGATTAGAAACATGTCTAACCTCGACCATGAGCCATGTGGATGCGAATTGTGGGTATATGCCTTTTCCATGGGGTACAGCACTCTCCACGCATCTTTCAGTCTCACACCGTCCATTATTTCTCTAAGATAATCATGTCTTTTCCGTCCTCCCGCTCCTATAATTGTACCTTCCCCATTCTTTTTCTGTTGTCTGTCCACCTCCCACTGCATAACTTAAAATCTCCTCCCAGTACAATGTTTGTCTCTTTATTGAGTAAAATATTCTCCTGGAGGTCCATATGAAAATTTTTCTGATCTATGTTGGGGGCATATATGTTGTATAAACTATATCTCCCGTTTGGATACCAGATGAATATACCTCCCTTCCTTATCTTCCTCTTTAATAACAACCTTATGAGCAAAATTTATATGCAATGGTATCAACACTCCCACCTTCCTATTCTTTGCTCCTGCTCCATACACCGGCCCTACCCAAAGTTTGTTCATCCTAAAGAACTTCTCTTGTTGTAAGTGTGTCTCCTGCAGAAATACTATACAGTCATATGAAAAGGTTTGGGCACCCCTCTTAATCTTACTCCTTTTTTTTTTTTGTTTAAATTGTTTTTTTGCAACAGCTATTTCAGTGTGATATATGTAATAACTGATGGACACAGTAATATTTCAGGATTGAAATGAGGTTTATTGTACTAACCGAAAATGTGAAATATGCATTATTTAAAAAATTGACAGGTGCAAAAGTATGGGCACCTCAACAGAAAAGTGACATTAATATTTAGTAGATCCACCTTTTGCAAAAATAACAGCCTCTAGTGGTTTCCTGTAGCTGTTAATGAGTTCCTGGATCCTGGATGAAGGTATTTTTGACCATTCCTCTTTACAAAACAATTCCTGCTCAGTTAAGTTTGATGGTCGCCGAGCATGGACAGCCCGCTTCAAAACATCCCACAGATGTTCAATGATATTCAGGTCTGGGGACTGGGATGGCCATTCCAGAACACTGTAATTGTTCCTCTGCATGAATGCCTGAGTAGATTTGGAGAGGTGTTTTGGATCATTGTCTTGCTGAAAGATCCATCACCGGCGTAACTTCAACTTTGACACTGATTCTTGAACATTTTTCTCAAGAATCTGCTGATACTGAGTGGAATCCATGTGACCCTCAACTTTAACAAGATTCCCGGTGCCGTCATTGGCCACACAGCCCCAAAGCATGATGGACCCTCCCCCAAATTTGACAGTGGGTAGCAAGTGTTTTTCTTGGAATGCTGTGTTTTTGTGCATAACGCCTTGTTGTATGACCAAACAACTCAATCTTTGTTTCATCAGTCCACAGGACCTTCTTCCAAAATGAAGCTGGCTTGTCCAAATGTGCTTTTGCATACCTCAGGCGACTCTGTTTGTGGCGTGCATGCAGAAATAGCTTCTTTCGCATCACTCTCCCATACAGCTTCTCCTTGTGCAGTGTGCGCTGTATTGTTGACAGATGCACAGTGACACCATCTGCAGCAAGATGATGCTGCAGGTCTTTGGAGGTGGTCTGTGAATTGTTCTTGACTGTTCTCACCATTCTTCTTCTCTGCCTTTCTGATATTTTTGTTGGCCTGCCACTTCAGGCCTTTACAAGAACTGTCCCTGTGGTCTTCCATTTCCTTACTATGTTCCTCACAGTGGAAACTGACAGAACAACTTGCAAGTGGACACCTGAAATAGCTTTTCTCATGATTGGATACACCAGGTTATGAAGTACAAAGCTCAATGAGGTTACCAAACCAATTTAGTGCTTCAGTAAGTCATTAAAAAGTAGTTAAGAGTATTCAAATCATGAAAATCAGAAGGGTGCCCATACTTTTGCACCTGTCAAATTTTGAAATAATGAATATTTCACATTTTTAGTTAGTACAATAAACCTCATTTCAATCCTGAAATATTACTGTGTCCATCAGTTATTACATATGTCACACTGAAATAGCTGTTGCAAAAAAACAATTTTAAACCAAAAAAAAGAGTAAGATTAAGAGGGGTGCCCAAACTTTTTCATATGACTGTATCCGCTCACAATCTTTTAAGGTGACGCAGAACCATGGATCTCTTATTCGGGGTCCTGAGGCTTTTAACATTCTATGTTACTCTCCTAACCATTATGTAAACTTTTGTTCCTTTCTCTGATCAGTCGTTCTGGATTAAAGTCTTGATAACGTCCGATATCCCTACAGTAGAGGATCAGCCTAGAATTTACGATTATCCTTAATGACAGGGAAGCTCCAAAATATCTACACTGAACAATACTTAACCCAGCCTCTAAATTTTCTCCACCTCCCCAATTCATCACTCCTTTTAAGGCGACTTCCATTTTTTCCGAGATGAGCTACCCTGCCCCTGCAGCTAGAGTGGTCTTTCCTTCTTTTTACATGAATCATGACTCGATTAACCAACCTGTTGCCCTTTAACACACATAACTACTGAACTCACGAATACAGAATCACAATCCCATAGGACCGTCCCCAAAAAGGAAAACCAAAAAAAAACAAAAACCCACCCTTCTCCCAAGAACGGGGACGGAAGGTGGGGTGTTCAGGTAAGTTCTCCTCCCTCCCCTTTCCCATTCTGTGAAAGCGTGTAGGATTAGTGACTGCTGCGTACCCGGAGGGGGCGGCATCTGAACGAGAAGCAAAGAGCGTCCAAGGCTGGTGGGTCTGTTAGGGAAGCTGTATATGAGATGGGTCTGCATCACCTGTGAGAGGGAAAAAAAGGGAAAAAAAGGAGGGGTGGGGGGGAATACTTTTCTGTTCTTCTTCTTTTTTGTCTTCCTCCCTTTGATATACATTCCCAGCTCCTTAAATGACAGTCTACTTTTTCTGCTGGATGCTCCGTCTCATTCAGATTTGGCCTCTAGGTCTTAGGTTCCCTCCTTTCTTCGCTGACCTCGGCGGAACATTCCTCTGTTCTTTTGGTGTGATCTCGGAATCATCCTTGTCCTTTGTCGCCGTGTCCGAGTGTGTCTGCATCAACCTTTCTGCTCCTTACACCTCCTCACGTCTTGGGCCCTGTCTTCCATTATCTGGACTGGGGCTGTGTGACTTGACACTTTGGGTGGTTGGGGATCTCTGATTAATCAGTTGCATTGCTTCACGCGGGTCTTTCACAAAACGCATTTTGCCATCCTCGGTTCTGAATCTCAAAGTGGCCGGTTACAGCAGTCAGAACCTAACATTTCTCCTATATAGTATGGTGCACACCCTCTGAAAGCATTTTGTTTGCGTGCAAACTCTGCGGAGTAGTCGTCAAATATCAACACTTTGTGGCCCCATAAGATCAGATGTTGCCTCTGCCGTCTAACTTCCTCAATAGTTCCTCCTTATCCTTACATTCCAGGAATTTGACAATAACTTGTCACAGTTTTTCTGCTGAGCCCTGTGTCTTGTTGCCTCTCGGTCCCTCACTTTCTCCCACATCCCTTGGCGGGCCTACCTGTGAGCCCATTCCAACCTACATGTAAGTGTCGGGCCCAGGGCTTTAGGTAGTTCAGTCTCACATATGACATCTAAATGTCTTGTCAATATGCTTTCTGGTAAGCCCGCTATCCGTAGATTATTACTCCTTGACTGATTTTCCAGATCATCTAGTTTATGCATTGCATATTCTGACTGTTTTTGTAGGTCTTGTAACTAACCCTTCAGATATATGATCTTGTTCTCGGCATCAGAAATCCTCTGCTCCGCCTCTGCCAATCTCATACTGGGCTGCTCAGTTGCAGTTTGCAGCTCCAGGAATGTTGCCTGCACCACCTCTTTCAGGGCCTATTTTAATGTCCTCAGCCATATATGATGCCACCTCCATGGCCAGTGTCTTATAATTAATGTCCTCTCCAGCCTTTGTCTTCCCTGTCTGTGCTGCTGCTTTGGCACCCTTTGCTCGGGATCCCCCATTCACCTCCGTATCTCATCACCTCCAGTCTCCCTGATGCTAGCACTGTTGCCGCTGCTCTCGGCACCATTTTGGGCTCCTCCTCCAACTCACCGCGGTCTGGTTCCATCACTGCCCCGTTTCTCCCCGCGCACCTCATGACATATTGATCCATGCCCTGACGTCCTCCACACCTCAAGTGAGCTGCTGCAGAGTCCAGGCGATGTCCAGTATGTGCCTTTATGTCGGGTATGTGCTGTGGGCTGCGGGAGCGCGGTCACCACCTGTAGCTCATCTCGTTGCCGGATCCGGAAGCCTTAAACTTTTTAACTTCTATGCTCTTGATATACACTTGGTCTTTCGGGACTCTTGAGGTATTCACAGTGTGTGCTGCGATTTGGTTTGAAGTTACAGCATTTGTTTTCTATTTTGCTTTACAGTTTCCTTCTAGTTTTCGTAAGAGAGACCACGCTTTTCTGCTGGACCTTTTAAAGTCCAAGTTCTCAACTGTTTCCATCCTTTTGACATGATGTGCTGCATTGTTTGTTCAGCAACTCATCACCGATTTCACCATCTTCGCTCTCAAGGAATTATCTGTACAGTTGTGCACATTCATTAGTCCATCCTGGGATGTATTCTTTGCAAAAGCCACATAGTATTGATTTCTTTGCAGCTTTGATAACAGCTTTACAGAACCACTCATACTTTTTACTGGTTGGGGGTATCCAGCAAATGCACTTGCCAAGACGATTTGCAAACTTTTTCCAGTTGGCTTTGGAAAAATTCCATCGAGGACGTGATGATGACAGGGCGATGCTGGCTACAAGGGAAATGTTTGACAACACACTGAGATGCAGGTTGGTTGTTTCTATTGCGTGATAGAAAGCATACATCAGGGTTGTATCCTCTCTGCCAGGCTGTTAATTGGAAGGTTGGAAAAGTCCTTTGCGTCAAAGACCAGGAATGTGTTGTGCATGTCATACCAGTGTACCAGATGCTCACCATTGTCGTCATTGCTAGCATATTACCAGAGCTTGTGGTGACTGTTGAAATCTCCTATGTACACGGTAGGATGTGGATGGACATGCATAACATCAATGGACCATTGTACTACAGGAGGCTTGTAAATATTAACAAATTGTGATATCGCCCACTTTAATCACAGCTTCATGGATGTTATTTTCAACAGATATAAATACAAGCATTGCATTTTCAATGTTGCCTTTCACATAGGTAGCTATGCCGGAGTGCAGGTCATATGTACCACCAAATAAATCAAAACCTGGAATGGAGCCACGAGCTAGAAGTTGATCTTCATTTTCAGCATGGGTTTCCTGAAGAGCGTCTATTTTGAGCGACTGATACCTTCAATGTTGATATGGCAGATTTTCACAGTGGGTCAAAGGTCTTTCATTTGAGGAGAATCATTTGTGACGGTACCTTTATTATTTGTAGACATTATCAAATTAAGGCTGCATTCACACATTGCGTATTTTTGCGCGCGCTCTTCAAAATACGCAATGAGCTTTTTGTCTGCTGGCAAAGTGAATGGGAAATTCACTTTGCCATGCAGACAGTGCGTAAAAATACGCTGCGCTTTTATAGGAAAAAGAGCATGCATAAAAAGAGTGACCTTGTTAATTCTTTACGCAGCAGCGCCGGCGCTTTTTCCTATAAGGGCGGGCACTGCTGCATCTGATGTCACAGAGGGGAGGAAGAATCCTGCTTCCTCCTCCCCTCTGTGACACCTGTGATCGCCCCCATTTGATTTCACAGTGTATTAATATACACTGTGAAATCAAAGTTAAATAAAGATAAATGCATTAAAAATAATAAAGAATTAAATACTTACCCTCCGACAGGTGTTCCGGTGTCCGTGAGCCAGGAGCCGCCGCTGGAATTGCCCTGCTAGGACCTGTGGTAATGTCAGAGAGCGTTCCAGTCATGTGATATGTATCACATGACCGCGAGCGGCCAATCAGTGTCCGTGACGTCACTCTGACATCACGGCAGGCCGGCACGGCAGACGATACATCACCTGCCTCTGCACCGGAGACAGGGAAAAAGGCATCAGAGGGTAAGTATTTGATTCTTTATTATTTTTCATACATTTGACTTTATTTAATTTAGATTTCGCAGTGTATATTAATACACTGCGAAATCTAATGGGGTTGGTCACACATGGCACAGAGGGGAGGAGGAAGCAGGATTCTTCCACCCCTCTGTGACATCACCTGTGCTTTGTGGGTGATGAAAGCGCAGTGTGTGAAAGCCCCGGTGTATTTTGTTGTGCTTCTTTGCACAGCCGAAAATCGCGACAAAAAGCGTGCGCAAAAAAGTGCAACAAAATACGCAAATATGTGAACGTAGCCTAAACCCTTTGTTGATTATCAAATATGATGTAAAGTATATTGTATTGTATATTATACATTGCAGAATTGAAATTAGAAGGTTAGGAGCAATTTTAGTGTACGGAGCATGCTCAGTATACTAAAATCGGGTCCAAGGAACGATCAGCTGTTTACTCGTACCCGCGCTCATAGGCCCCCATGTTAAAGGCCTCGGATCGGATTTGGCCCAATTGCCATCCGATTTTGTGGGATCCGATAATTTTGGTTGAATATACTTAATTCTACAAACTTTTTTGTGGGCACCAGAAATGGCATAATTTATGGACGTGCAATTTCTGGGCAGCTGCAGGCTGGTGTATTTATGCTGGGAAGGGCCAAATGACCAGAGCCTTTCCCATCCTAATAATACCAGTCCCCATTGGTTTGCTTAACCTTGACTGGTTGTCAAACTATGGCACTCATTTTTTTAAGGCTTGCATCCTGATCAGCATATGGCATTTACACACTTCTATATGAAGCTTTCCTTGCAGTATTTCATGTATAAATGATACATCCATTTACTGGAACTGAATCATTTACTGACTGTGCAAAACTGTTCAACTCTACTATGTACTCTTCAGTCAGCAACCAAGCAATGAATCATTATCATTTTGATTAATGTAAAACTGATAAATCACTTACATTTTGCTCATTATTCATTTACACTTACAACATTGAAGTCAATATCCTGACACAGAAATTAATGATTATTTCGCAGTTACAGTAGCTGAGAAAAATCCGAAAAAACTCAAGTTGTTTATATGAAGGATGTATGGATTTAATCTAAATAGGAAAGCCTAAAGAGAATATGGAACAACATAAAACTAATAATAAACAGGTAGATTTTTAGCACATATATTTCAAAAGTGTCAGACTGGAGAACACATAGCCTACGAGAGAACTTAAAGAGGACCTGTCACCCCCCACCTGGATTGCAATCTAAATGCAGCACTGAATGTAGCATGTATGCTGCATTCAGGCAAGGGGTCCTCATGCGTCTGGCTGCTCTGTACCCCCAGATATATCATTAGGAAAACTCACTGTTTGAAGTCAGGAGGGCATTCCCTGGGGCTGGAGTCAGCTCTTTTCACGGGGGCCATTCCCGCCCCCTGCCTCTCTGTGCTGCCTCCTTTCTTCTCCTCGCCGCCTACCTCATGTGTGTTTAGCCATCCTCGCCTGCGCCTCCTTGTGCTCATTGACGCAGGCACAGAGCGAGGTAATGTTTGTTTTTGGCCCACGTGCCTGTTCCACCTCCTGCCCCTCATGTCAGCGCCTTTGCCCGCCCTGCTCCGTGTTATGCTGTATACATAGAGCAGGGAGGGAATCTGGTGCACATAGAAACTCCGGTGCGCTGGCCATTGTGCAGATGATGAAGTCTTCAGCACCATGGAGAGCAGCGGGTACAGTACGCAATTAGCGTAACTACCTGGGACAGCTCCTTATTTAGGACACTGCCAAGCAATGTACTTATGCTAATTGCGTACCATACCGCTCGCAGCTCACTGACAGGAGCCGGCTGATTTTATGAATGATTTGGAAATGCGACAAATACCGGCTAACCAGAAATATAAGGATTAACGTCAAAACTGCCAATGAATTAAGGCAGCATGTCTCTAGGGAATGTGGACACTCCCTGGAGACATGTTGCCAACACATAAAAAACACATTAACCCTTGATTCACGGGGTTAATAGCCACATATGCAGCATCTGTGCTGATATGCTGCCCAGATGCTGCATATGCAGTTTAACCCTGAAAATTAGAAAGAGGTGCCCAGCAGCTGGGTGTTTAATAATCATCTTGCACCGCTCACACAGCGGTGTAAGATGATTGATTAGTGTACCGGGAAACCGGCACACTCATACTCTGCGGCCGGTAAATGCTGTCCACGGTCCTGAAGTTTGCTTCAGGACCGTGGACAGCATCACACTCACACGCAGCACACATGCACTCACGCAGCCCACCCTCATCACACTCGCAGTACACTCACATGCATACAGATAGGCACACTCACCACACACCACACTTGCACCACACACACCAAAAACATGCATCACACTCTCATCACTGTCGTGCATCAAACATGCTCCGTGTTTGATGCACGACAGTGTGCCTTCAGCCTTAGAATGATATTTTCTGCATTTTTTGACCAAAGAGAGAATTTACACACAGTGACAGTTCAAAGCCATGACGGGTATAGCTGTCATTGGTCATTAAAGGGAATCTGTCACCAGGTTTGCCATCCCATCTGACAGCAACATATGGTAGAGATAGAGACCCTGATTCCATTGGTGTACCACTTTCTGAGCTGATTGCTGTCATTTTGATAAAATGACTGTATTCTCTGCTTCAGATTTAGCAGTAAATGAATATGCTGGACTACTTGAGTAGTCCTATAATGATAATCTCCATCTGATTAAACAGTGATTCTATCAAAACTACACTGAGCAGCCCAGTAAGTGACACATCGCTGGAATCAGGGTCTCTGCCTTTACATTATGCTGCTGTCAGATGAGATGGCAAAATCCTGGTGACAGAGTCCTTTTAAGGGGTTAAAAAAACAATACTGCCCTGGTTGTTAATGATGGGTTGCATAGGAGCTAAGATAATGCTTTTTTGTGCCATATGACTTATGTTCTCACATTTTCCTGTGCTCTTTTAAAAACCTGCATTTTATGCCTGTGTGGGTCTGGCCAGAATCTGCCAGCACTGTGTGTATTTCCACAGCTTCTGAGGGCAGACTGACAGGGAGCAGTGCGGGGAGCCAGCCGACAAGGGGTTAACAGAGATTGTGACTGAGCTTTGTGGAGTCAGATGACAAATCTGAAACTTGTGCCAGATCATAACATTGCTTAGCAACTGTGCTGTAATCTGAGCTAATCTGATAAATTGTTCCCTCACCTGCTGCAGTCAGCAGTGTAGGCCATGCCCCCTTTCCTTTATGTGGTTACATGCCCATATTCACTGTGAAGACAGATTTGACTGATAATAAACATATGCCTGCTTCACACACAGTGTAGTGGGGACACATTGTGGAAGGTTTTTGAAGGTTTTTAACCAGAACTTTCGAACAAAGTATATTTGAAAGTTTATTATGATCACTTGCTCTACATTATTATTAAATAAAAATTTAAATGTGGTTACACTTTAATGACCAGGCCACATTTTGGAAATTTGACAGGTGTCACTTTATGTGGTAATAATTCTGGAGAGCTTCAATGAATCCCAGTGAATCTGAGAATTTTTTTTGTGATACATTGTACTTTAAGTTAGTGATAAATTTAAATTGATATTTTTTAGTTTATTTGTCAACATATAAGAATTTGAGTGAAAATGTAAAACATTTTGCAATTTTCAAACGTTTAATTTTTATATTCGTAAATGAGTTAGTCATACTATAAAAAATAATTAATAAATAACAGTTCCCATATGTCTAATTTACATCAATTTTAAAACATAATTTTATTTTGTTAGAGTGTTAGAGGGGTTAAATGTTTACCAGCAATTATTCATTTTTTTCAAGAAAATTACAAAGCTGTTTACCTGTTTCTTTGGGGCCCAATTTAAATCAACTATATATTGGAAACTCTCCAAAAGTGATATCTTTTTAAAACCCGCAGCCCTCAAATACTTCAAAACTATTGTCAGGAAATTGTTTAACCCTTCAGGTACTGCACAGAGATAGATTCAAAGTGGGATAAAACATTTGTTTTTTTAAATTTTCCCTCTAAAATGTTGCTTTAGCATAAACATATTGATCCCACAATTTGTTACCCAGCTTCTTCTGAGAGCGCTGATACTCCACATGTGGTCAGACACCTCTGTTTAGATAACTTAGATCGTAAGAGAAGGAACAAAATTTTAATTTTTTTTCACGAAAATGTTGCTTTAGTCCCAAATTTTTCACTTTTGCAAGTGGTAACTCAAAAAAGTGGACCCTTCAGTTTGAAATGTTGAGGAGAAAAAAAAAAGTTGAAACAGTGTTCACACGAAGTGGTCAGATAGGTGTAGATACATTGGATGTAGATAAGGACTTTGAGACACTTTTTAAAGAGTATCAGAATAAAAAACAAAATAGACTAAATTATGTCTGGGCATAGAATTCTTTAATACTTATATATTGAAGAATATTATATTCCATGGGGACTCAGATGAAATAAAACTTGTACATATTCCTATCCAGATGAATTTACTAAAGAGTGGAATAATCTATTATCTACCTGTTCCATCGGACTAATGGGATTATCGAAATAGTTAAATATGAGGAGAAAGAACTTCATAAAGTCCAAGAGGAAATTAAAAATATTCATGAAAATCTATAAAAGATTATTAAGACTCCTAATTTTAAGGAATTGGAAATGAGAATGAATAAATATACTGAAACCAAAACATTGAAGTGAAGAAAGGAAAATATGACCATGATTGTGAAGACTACGAGAAAAATCAAGGGTATACCTGGAAGAACCACATCCTGAGGAATAATACAGGGGGTGATGTGGTGCCCCTGAGCGTCCAGTCGCCACAGAGGTACTGCATCTCAGCCAGAGGTGTGGTATTCCACCCTTGGGTAAGGAGGGGGCACTACCCGGTACCCACACACTAGCATCCAACACCACACCACTCCAGGCCAGAGGATCAGGGTGGACCCTATTTAGGGAGGGCCCCATCTCAGGCTGGAGGGGGAACCAGGTAGAGGCTGTGGGTGGAGGAAGTAGATTAGGGTAGGACACCCGGAAGTAGAAGAAGTACAGAGAATGTGAGGAAAACGTCAGTTAGTCAGGAGTTGGAGTGAGATGTCCTTGGGACTGGAGCAAAAAGGAGCTCGTCCCAGGACAAGGGAAGCGAGAGGAGAGACGTAGGAGCCGGTGAGGGGCTCCAGAGACAGAGAAGAGGTCCTTGGGGCACGGGAAGTGAGGGACCCACCTTTGGCACCCGAATCCACGCCGACCATAGTCAGGTGGAGGCACCAGGTCACAGTGGGGACCGGCCCCAGACTAGTGGAGAGACTGTAGGACTCAACTAACAAACAGGAGGCTATGGGATCTGTAAGTGCAACAGCCACATCCGCACACAATCGCTAAAAAGGCAGCTGCATAGGGTCAAGGAGACCAGGAGGACATCGCCCAACAGGACTCAAGGCTGCTGGCTTCGGACACTGTGTGTGAGGCACAGGGCAGGAGGGCGAGAGCCAGCGCAGAGTGAGACGACCCAGAAAGGTACAACAGAAGGGAGTCCCAGTAAAGTGCACCTAAGTTACCTGAGAGTTGGTTGGATCCCTGAATCGGAGGACACAGCATCCGGCTTGCTGTTGTAACCTGGAGACTGTGAGTAAAGTGTGAAGACTGCACCCTGCTGTGTCCTCAAATTATTTACTGCGTCACCTATCCTGTACTACAACAGTTACCCATCCTCTAAGAGACCTTATAACTGCCCAGGGGCCCCGCTCTACCCATGGAGAGCTGTAACATTTTCTGCTGCATCACCAACCGCCCCAGTGGATCTGAACCACATCGTCGGCCATCCAATTGCAGAATACCATGGGTGGCGTCACGATTTAATACCCCATATAAACTTTCCCCCATTTTTTTTTTTTTGAACCATCATTTTTATTGTTTCAAAAATTTAACCATATCCTTATACATTAAAGACTTTTACAATAATCAATATTATAACAGTAGTAATTGCTTACAGAAAAAGGTTCACTTTGAACAAAACATTTGAGAAGATAGTGACATCTCCCATTCCCACCCACCCCATTTCCTAGACAACATCCTCAAGTTACTCATAATACTTCACCATCTCAGTAAATACAAAAACTAAGTGCTACCCCTAGATTGAGCATTTCAGTTTACCCAGAGTACCCTTCAGGTCTTCCATGGCATACCAAGTTGAGGACCTATAAGGTAACATAAAGGCTATAATTTCAGCAGCAGTAAATTCTTTTTCGATATATGCTCTCCATTTAAGGAAAAATTTTTGTGATAATTTGCTGGGGTTGCTAAGTGTCTCCAATGATTCAATAGTAAGAACAGTCCTCATGGAATTCTTGACCTGAAGTAAATCAGGAGGGTTATCCTTAAGCCAAAATTGAAGAAGTCTTTTTGCTATAATTGCTATATAGGGTCATTCCATGTCAAGTGAACCAATGATTATTACCTCTATATTTTTAATTCTTTTGAGATTTTGTTATTTGATAATAGCATGTCAGACAATGCAAAATGTGAAGAGAAAAATTTTTTAAAAAATTTATTTTTTTTAAAAATGATTTTCAAAGTTCGGAAAAAGTGTGAATTTCGCTGTTGCCTGCCTTTACGTTTCTCCTCATAACTCAGGCTAGGAATAAGATAGAGAGACAAAATAAACACCAATCTACTCAGAACTATACAGGCTTTCATCAGATATGTCACAAGAGGATCTTTGTTAATATTTTACCCATGTGATCGCAAGCGCAAAACTTTAAAACGTGTTTCCGAAAAATCGGCGCGCTTTAAATATTTCAAAAACTGCCCATGTGTCTGCTTTGCTCTTAGCCACATCTGTACCAAATTTCAAGTTGGGATCGCAATGGGATCATATTTTAACATATTTTACTATTAATAGCGTCAATGGGTCATTCCATATCAAGTGATCTAAATATGAATATTTTTTTTTACCTGACGTCTTTAGATTTTTATTTTTTTTTTCCTTTATGAAGTACTACTTTAGTTAATTACAAATTAAAAGTTTGGAATTTTTTTCTTCATCAGTTAATTTTTTACAGATTTTTAAAGTTTAAAAAAAGGGTGAATTTTGGCCTGGTATGGCTTTACATTTTTATATCTCGGGCTAGAAATAAGATAGAGAAACAAAATAAACACCATTCTACTCAGAACTGTCCAGGCTTTTACCAGATATGTCACAAGAGTATATTTGTTAATTTTAATTTTTTACCCATGCGAATGCAAACGCAACATTTTGAAACGCATTTCCGAAAAAACGTTTTAATAAAAATTTTCCAAAACTGCCCATGTGTCTTTTATGCTCTTAGCCACATCTGTACCAAATTTCAAGTTGGGATCGTGATGGGATCATATTTTAAAATATTTAACTATGGTTAATCTCATTTTTATTAAATTTTGAAAAAACATATGAAAGACATACATTCAATCTTTTAACAAAATCTTGAGACATATAAAATATACAAAAAGAGAATTCACAAAGTTATTAGTAACTTTAAGATAAGCTGCAAATTTACTTTTGCGCTTATCTCTGGTGCAATATATACTACAATCTAAATATAATTCCAAACACTCAAGTATACAACCTTTCTCAGGGTTTTGAGATGTTCTGATGTCAAGGGGACAAGCAGCCCCAGCAGAATGATTTTTATCACTTGGCCCCTTCTAACAGGTTGACCACGTAAGTGGGTCATTACCCGTTGAGGCCTAGTTGGAATAGTCTATCGACTGGTGTACCGGAAAGGAAGGCCGAAATATTAATGATCTACTCACAGCTCAGAGTTTCCGATACCTGTTTAATGTTCACTAGAATTCTGAAGGTATAGGTGTAGAAAGGAAATACCTAGACTGAATGTATCAGATGGGAAGAAAAGAGAGATAGAAAAGAAGAGAGAGAGAGAAGAGAAACAAAAACCATTAGAAAAAGTTATACTGGGAAAGAAAAGCCACGTAAGAAAAAAAGAAAAAAAGGAGGGGGGGGACGGGTGAGGTATGGGAAGGAGAAAGGGTACTCATCCCACTGGCTCCCCAACAGTCAGAGGTCGAGCCATATTATCTGTGCTGGAAAAGATACTCCTAAATTCTGCAGAGTGGTGAAAAAGAATCCATTCAACCCAAATCCCTAAGAATTTGTTCCGAGATCCCGACGCATCAGCTGCGAGCTCCTCCATTTGATATATGTCCATCAATTCTTTGAACCAATCAAGTAGAGATGGAGCCCGGCTTGATTTCCGGAACCTCGGGATCACAGCACGAGCAGCCGAGATGCAAAAGCGGAGAATATCCCTCTTCTGTAGCCCAATAGGACCTGGAAAAATGGATAACATTGCCGATTCTGGGCAGCATTCGGCTTGTTTACCTGTTATCCGGGCGTATGCATTGAAAACCTCAGACCAGAACCGCCGGATTTCCCCACAACTCCACCAAATGTGTATCATTGTACCCTTCTCTTCCCCACAGCGCCAGCAGGTATCAGGGGTTCCAGGGAACATGTTCCGGAGTGTCGTCGGGCACAAGTACCATCTAGTGAGCAGCTTATAGCTTCTTTCTTGTGCAGAACAAGCGCTAGCTAGTGAGTGAGTAAATCTAAAGCATTTCTGCCAATTAGCTTCTGAAATGCTACACCCCAATTCCCTCTCCCAAGCACGTTGGAAGTAAAGGGTGCCCTGCTCTCTCATGGACCCTAAGGCCTGGTATAGAACTGATATTTTGCGCCTCGGTGGAGCCTCCAGTTGGAATAACCTCTCCAATACGTTGGGCGTCAATCTTACCCTGCAAGAGTGGTCAGCTGAATATAAGTATGCTCTGTATTGGAGAAATTCGAATCACTTAAGAGGTCTCGTAGGTTCTTTGAGTTGTAGCTCTGCCATCGGGGGCAAACCACCACTGGACAGAGTCTGTCCTACTCGGGTGTCATCCACAATCCGCCAACATAAAAATCTCTGCCTGTCAAATCTGGGTGGGAAAGATGGGTTGGAAAAAAGGGGAGTCAAACGGCTAAGTCTGTCGTTTAAGCGGAGGGTTTTCGTCACTAGGTGCCATACCTTCAAGGTGTTTCTGGTCATGTCTGTCAAAGGTACTAGGTCTGTGGAGTCTTTAGGGGAAATCCAAACCAGGTGTTTCAGCGGAATCCCCAAACCCTCTTGCTCCACCCCTACCCATTTCTTGGAGGACGCATGATAATGCCAATCCAGAGCTCTAACAAGAGAGGAAGCCACAAAGTACGCTCGTATGTTGGGTAGTCCAACCCCTCCTCTGGTCTTGGGCAAGGATAGGATATTCATTCGCAATCTGGACCTCTTGTCCCCCCAGACAAATCTAAGGATCATAGATTGCATTTTGGAGAGGAAGCCTCTATCCAATAGAACAGGAACTGTCTGAAAAGTATATAAGAGTCGGGGCAAGACATCCATCTTGACTACGTTTATTCTCCCGAACCAGGATAGCTTTAATTGTCTATAGGAGGTAAATGCCGATTCCGCGTTAGTCAAAAGGGGTTGATAATTTAAAATGAATATTTGTTTAAGATCTTTTGGTATAAGGACTCCCAAGTACTTAATGGCTTCTACTTTCCATTTAAATGGGAACTGTTTAGATAGATGAGAAACCAATTCTCCAGGCAAAGAAATATTGAGTGCCTCGGTTTTGGAGCAATTCACTTTAAAGTTGCTCAATTGTCCGAACCGTTCAAACTCCATTAAGACCGAAGGGATGGAGACCAGGTGCTGGGAGATGTAAAGTAGTAGGTCATCTGCAAATAAGGCTAATTTGTGATGACTCTGTCCCAGCTTGACCCCATGGACGCATTCATTGGACCTAAGTGCAAAATATTTAACTATTATAGAGTCAATTCAAAAATCACCAAGAACACAATCAGTCATTTTTTCACAATTGCCCGTCAATAGTTTGAATTTGATATAAAGAAACATAGTCTTGTAACATCTCAAATGAAAGCTGTTACCGTTCTGAGTAAAATGATGCCTCTCCCACTTCATTATCTTATTTCTAGCCTGAGATAAAAAAAATGTACAGTCATACCAGGCCAAAATTCACCCTTTTTTTAAACTTTAAAAATCTGTAAAAAATTAACTGATGAAGAAAAAAATTCTAAACTTTTAATTTGTAATTAACTAAAGTAGTACTTCATAAAGGAAAAAAAAAAAAAAAAATCTAAAGACGTCAGGTAAAAAAAAATATTCATATTTAGATCACTTGATATGGAATGACCCATTGACGCTATTGCTAGTAAAATATGTTAAAATATGATCCCATTGCGATCCCAACTTGAAATTTGGTACAGATGTGGCTAAGAGCAAAGCAGACACATGGGCAGTTTTTGAAATATTTAAAGCGCGCCGATTTTTCAGAAATGCGTTTTAAAGTTTTGCGCTTGGGATCACATGGGTAAAATATTAACAAAGATCCTCTTGTGACATATCTGATGAAAGCCTGGACAGTTCTGAGTAGATTGGTGTTTATTTTGTTTCTCTATCTTATTTCTAGCCCGAGATATGATAGAAAATGTAAAGCCATACCAGGCCAAAATTCGCACTTTTTTAAAACTTTAAAAATCTGTAAAAAATTAACTGATAAAGAAAAAAATTCAAAACTTTTTTTTTGTAATTAGATAAAGTTGTTCTTCATATAGTAAAAAAATTTAAAAAATCTGAGGACGTCAGGGAAAAAAAATATTCATTTTTGGATCACTTGACATGGAATGACCCTATAGTGAAATAATACATGTGGTTGACTATCTTCCACTAAATCTCCCCAGTAGTGGAACAGCCAGAGCATAGGATTCAGTCTGCTCAAACCCCCACATATCCCTCTCGCCCAGGTGTTGACTACCTCCCAGTATCTCTGAGAAGCGGGGCATGACCAAAGACCATGCTCAATATCCGTCATAGGAGCCTTGCATTTAGGGCAGTTCACCCATCTTCCCAGGTTGGCCTGTGTCGGTGGTATGTTAAACCCTTGTATGGTCCCATGGATGATCCTAAATTGGGAATCTCTCCATCTTTCATTATGGATGTTACGTCTAACTGTTCCCCAACCCTCTAAGATCTTTTGAGTGAGGTCAGGGTCAGCCCAATGTTTCTTCCATTTAGTGAAAAGAGCCCTCTTTCTAGCTGGTCTAAGAATGTTTTGCAACCTAGCATAGATAGAGGTAATGGACACGTCATCTACACTAATAGCTAGTAGGTCGGACCAAAGGTTGTCTACGACCTCCCCAGAGATATCTAACAGTCGAGAGAGAAGATGGTGATGCAGCTGTCTGTATTGTATGGCATGGAATCTCGATAGAGCATAAGTGGATAGTACCTCACTTTCTGTCATCCACCTCCTCTCTTCTATATTCATAAGGTCTCCCAGGGACCTGACACCCCTCTCTCTCCAAGCCTGGAATAAAGAGTTTTCACGGCCTAGTGGAAAGGCCGGGCACTTCCAAGGATTGAGTAGTTTTGAGACTTTCCAAGATAAGTGTAGTTTTTTTCTTATTCCTTTCCAAGTCATAATCGTGTCTCTGTATATAACTGTATTCTTGAGTGTTGAAGGTAGGTAAGACAACGGTGAATGTAGCAGAGCTGATAAGTCCCAGGGCTTAGCAAATTCTCCCTCCAGGGCTACATCTGAGAACCTATTAGTGCCCTTGATCCAGTCAAGAACATTGCGTAGAATACACGCTAAGTTGTATCCTCGAACATCCGGGAGTTGAAGACCTCCCTCCTGTTTTGACTGCATCAAGACGCCAAAGGCCAGCCTGGGTTTCCTCCCCCTCCATAAAAATTTTGAGAAGGCTTTGTTCAGTTTAGCTATATCTGTGTGTTTTAACAGCATGGGGATATTCTGGAGCGGGTATAACAATCTCGCAAAACTAATCATTTTAAGTAGATGGCATCTCCCAGTCAGAGAGAGAGGTAGTCCATTCCATCCTGCCAATTCTTTTTCTATTTTTAAAAGGATCGGGGCAAAGTTAAGTCTATAGGTCAGGCCAGGATATCTAGCCAGTTGAATCCCCAAATATTTTATGCTTTCCTTGGCGACTGAGAGATCGTAGAGGTGAGTATATCGCGAGAGTTTACTCCTCGGATTGATGAACAGTATCTCACATTTATCTTTGTTCAGGCAAAAACCTGAATGTTTACCCAATCTCTCAATGTCGTCAAGGATGCTAGGGAGGTCCCTTACTGGATTGCGGACATAGAGAATTATGTCATCAGCGAAGAGGGACAATTTTACCTCCCTCGTTCCTACTCTGAATCCTTCATAGGTATTATTATTTTCAAGGTATAAGGCCAGAGGTTCTATTGCTAAATTAAAGAGGAGGGGGGATAACGGACATCCCTGCCTCGTTCCCTTCTGCAAGAAGAAGGAATCTGATAAGTATCCGGGAGTGCTAATACAGGCTTTTGGTTTGTGGTATAAGGCCTGTAGGTACTGCCGAAATGGCCCCACAATTCCAACAGAGTCCAGGACCCGACCCAGCCATGACCAACGTACATTGTCAAACGCTTTTTCTGCGTCTAACGTGATCATGGCTGGGTCCCCCCCCTCCAGTTCTATTCTCTTCCCCATGACATCAAGCAAGAGCATCGCTCTTCTAATATTAGTGGTAGTTGATCTTCCCTTAATAAATCCCGCCTGGTGAGGGGGTATCAAGCTAGGCATTACCGTCGCCAGTCTATCGGCCATTATCTTTGAGAGGAGTTTTAGATCCTGGTTTATTAGTGAAATTGGTCGAAAACTCGCCGGATCCGTAGGTATCTTCCCAGGTTTAGGAATAAGTTTAATATAGGCCAAATTCATTCGATCCGGTATAGGGGTCCCCTGTAATATTGCATTAAAAAGGTCGCATAAGACAGGAGAGATTTGTTCTTTTAAGGCTTTGAAGAATGCACCATTATATCCATCAGGGCCCGGCGCTTTGCCTGGATTTATGTTTTTTATAGCGTTTTCTATTTCCTCCACAGTGACAGGGCTGTTTAAAAATTGTTTGTCCTCTTCTGAGATACCTGGTAAACGAATCAGGTGCAGCCAGTCGGTTCCCTCAGGTATATCAGTGTCACTGTCCGAGTAAAGAGACGCATAGTATTTTCCCAGTGCCTGAGTTATATCTTTAGGGGTAGTCCAGGTGTTGCCATGTTTGTCAATTATAGTTTGGATGGAGGAGGGAGGGTGTCTGCCCCGTGATAAGCGGGCCAATAATCGACCGGCTTTATCTCCAAATTTATGTAGATTAAGTTCTAATCTATTTTTATATATCCCTTCTCTCTTTTCTGCCCACATGTCAAAGTTTTTCTTGGCCTGTATCCAGGTCTCTCTGTCAGGGTCTGCCATCGTGCTTGTATAGCGAGAGTACGCGTTCCTCACCTCAAGACTAGCCGCAACAAATTGTTCTTTTATTTTTTTCTTTATCCCCATGCTGTAAGCCATCACGTGCCCTCTCATGACCGATTTCGCTGTTTCCCAAAACAGACCTGGGTCAGAGCGATGGGCTTCATTGTCATTTGAATAAAGTGTCCACCACTCTTTGAGGTGGGCTACAAAATTTTCCTCTCTGGTAAATGTGTCAGGGAAACGCCACAGATAATCGGTGCCTTTCTCATAGGTATTTTTAGTTTCTAACATCAGTGGGCTGTGATCGGATATTACCATGTCCTCTATTTTAATTTCAATCACCCTTTGTAATATATTGGGCGAGGTGAAGAACATGTCTATCCTCGACCAGGACCCATGGGGGTGAGAAAAGTGGGTGAACTCCCTTTCCAAGGGGTGAACTATCCTCCATGCGTCGCCCATATCTACATCAGCAAAGAGGGGTTCTAGAAAACTCACTGATCCTATTTCCCCAGGGGCTCGAGTAATTTTCAGTGGAGGTACGGAGTATCTCCTATCTTCTTCTGCCCGTAAGACCATGTTAAAGTCACCCCCCACTATTCTGTTGTGACCAGTGTCGGTTAATAGTTTGGCTTGTATTTTTTGAAAGAAGGGTTTTTGTTTCTCGTTCGGAGCATACACATTGTAAATGGAAAAGACATCTTTTTGGATTTGTATGGTCATTTGGACCATTCTACCCTCGTCATCCACTTGTGTGGATAGGACCGTATGCGCCAGGGACTTATGGATTAGGATCATAACTCCCGCTTTTCTTTTCACCGCCCCTGAACCATAGACGTCTCCCACCCATAACTTCTTGAGGCGGAAGAAGTCTTCAGAGGCCAGGTGGGTCTCCTGGAGCAAGGCAATATCCGTATGTAATCGTTTAAGATGGCGTAAGACCATCATGCGCTTTGATGGGGAGCGCAGACCCTTTACATTCCAGGAGACCCACCTAACCATCCGAACCCCCCCAGATCAGTATCAATGCAGAGTAATGCAATCTCAGCCATCGGGTAATGCCCCCCATAGCTTGTACCAAAATAAAGTGATTAGTAGGCATAGCACAAAGCGGAGCATATATATTTTGCTAAGGATGTCTCTAGGTTTTTCCCTTCTTTCCCATAACCCCCCCTTTATCCCAATTCCACCACTACTTTTCTCCTGTCCTTGTTGCTGACTTCTCGTCTTCCCTCCAATACAGTCCATGTACATACAACTCGTACCCCGCCACAGCATCCTTGTAATGAGTAATTATAAAACATTTTTCTTTTTTTTTTTCCTTCCCTCCGTTTAGTTACCCCTGTACCTCTCTTTCACCGGCAATATTAGCTGAGCATAAAAAAGAGTTGTCCTTCACCCCCAGACCGAGAAATACCTTTCCTAGAAAAAGATAGTTACAGCTTATTTAAAACAAAATAAAAATACATTAATGGATAATAAATAGAGGCAATGGAAGCATTAAGTAAGTAGACGTCCCCATTACATTATGACGTTACATGCAACCTTGATAGGTGACGTCTCATCGGGATCTCTCATTACTCCTGCCTTTGGGTTTTATGGTACGGCAGCTCAATTGCTCCGTCAGTCCACATCTAAAAGAAAGTATAATAGAGGAGAGAGAGGGAAAAAAAAAAAAGACAAAAAAAAAAAAGGGGGGGGGGGGGAGGGGGGAAGGAGGATAAAATAACGTTAAGAGGAAGGGGGGGTTCGGAGCCTCCAAAACATTAGCTCAGGTATATCGAAAGTTTACTTTTCTTTTCACCAAGTTCAGAAGGTACCAAGACAGCTATCTCATTTCTTCTTTTGTTGCCAGCGTGGACCTGTCTGTCTCTGTTGCCTGGGTGTCACGCCGCCAGAGATGCCTCCATTATTCATGGTGTCCGATCGTAGCCTGTATGACCTCACCGATTCACGATCTTCTTCAGCTACCGGGTCTGGATCAGACGATACGTGCTGTGGAACAGCGTTTACGGTTGGAGGCGTTGTAGCTCTTGGGGAGCGGGAATTGTCCAAAATTGCAGATAATGCTTTTGCTGGATTTGTGAAGGCCATCGGTGTGCCCTCTCTGGAGTTGAACCTTAAAGTAGCCGGGAAATTTAGTTGGAACCGAACATTTCTCTTATGGAGCAGTGTACACGCTTCACTGAAAGCTCTTCTTCGGCGAGAGACCTCTATTGAATAGTCAGCAAAGATCAAAACTCTATGTTCGTGTATCATTAAAGGCTGTTTCCTGGCCTTATATGCCCTAAGGATCTCCTCTTTATCCCTGTGGTTTAGGAATTTGGCAATTGCATGTCTTGGTTTAGTAGAGGATCCAGAGCGGGAGGGGCTAGCTCTAGACGTGGAGGTTGTTTCAGGAGGATCTTTCGGAGGTCCAATTCTGTGGGTACGCTCCGTCTTACATCTATGCGTTAGCCCCAAAGCCTTAGGGAGGTCAACCTCGAAAATTTCCTCCAGCTGATGTGATGGAATGGACTCTGGTAGACCTACAATTTTGAGGTTACTTCTCCTTGCCCTGTTTTCAATATCTTCCAGCTTTGTAAAGGCATAGTCAGAACGTTTTTGTAATACTAACATTTGGTCCTCCAATTCCTGTATCCTATCCTCAGCAGCCCCAACCCTTGCTTCTGCTTCTTTAAGTTTCTGGTCTTGGGTCTCTACTTTTATTCTGAGTTCTTTTGTAGTGGCAGCCACCATGTCTGCTATAGCAGTTTTAAAGTCCTCAGCCATGTGTGTGGCTAATTCTTTGGCCAGGGCTTTATAATCCATGAGCTGTGGGACTTTTCTGCCTCCTGACTGTACATCCGGGACCTCTCCCCTCATCTCATCCCCTGCATGATCATGCATTATGTGGCCCTGGGTCTGTGCTTGCTGTGTCTGCACGAGGGCCTCAGGCTGCAGCAGTTGGGGGGGGGCTCCCGTTGTCCCCATAACAGTGGCCATAATCTCCCCTGCAGACGAGTGCCCCTGTGGTACTATACCTCCCAGCACGGAGGCATCTTCCGGCTCTCCCTCCGGCTCAGTATTGCGGGCGCCATTATCAGTAGCCGCGTGTGCGCGGGGCAGGTCGGCCGCTTTCCCCCCTCCGGGTGACGTACCGGTCCATCTTCGTGTCCAGAGGCCGGTCCGGAGTTGGGGGTGAGTGTCCTGGTGTGCCGAAGGTCCGGGGGCCCAAGGGGGGACAGGATGGGTCTGGATCGCCGCGGCGGGGCCGGAGCGCTGTTAAACGCGGCTTCTCATGGAGGCGCCGGAACCGGAAGTCCTTCCCCCATTTTTATAATATGGCCAGGGTCACAGAGCCGGGTCACGCCACTGTGACACATCCCCAGAAAGAACTGTTCGGCCCGGTTCCGAGTACTCTATTTCCCTGGTGGAGGGCGTGTCATTGATAAGAAATGGAGAGTGTGTTCCTCTAATCCTCCCGTTCCCCCAACTTCACCATCATCAGGAGAAATGGATATCTGGTTAGATAGTTCAGAAGAGATTATCCAACAAACCTCAAAGTAATAAATGTAATAATACTTTTTTTTTTCAGAAAACAGAGAAGGAGGTGAGGGCGGAAGCATGGGAGTTCGAAAAACCAGAATGGAAAAAGAACTAATACCTTACTGTCAGGTATGGAATTTAACAACTTGTATTTTCAAGAAGAACACATTTTCTCACTGTCCAAATGTCTAGGACAGTGATAGCAAACCTATGGCATGTGTGCCATTTAATGTGAGAACTCAACGCTGCTCCTAAAGTATGCCACTTTCTCCGGGCCAGGCACATCTGCAGCGTTTCCCTGCTCCTGTCTGATTTCCCAGCCCTGCAGGAATGCTGCAGCTGGGGTAACCATTAGGGATGAGCGAGTATACTCGTAACTATTGGGTACTCGCCGAATAGTACGGTATTCGGGTTACTCACTACTCCGTGGGTTTTCTTGTGATTGCTCGCTAGGAGTAGCAAGTAGTACATTCACTTTCGCAGTGTATCTATATACACTGCAAAAGTTAAATAAAAGTTAATAAAAGGTGTTAAAAATTTAAAAAATAGCATACTCACCTATCCGACGGCTGTCCAGGGACACACCACCTGATTGCTACCGGCCATCTGATTGGCCATCAGACTTAAGGTCCTGGCAGCCCATCGGATGTGTTCTTTTTGGGTCCCGGGACAGCCGTCGGATAGGCGAGTATGGTATTTTTTTCTTTTAACACCTTTTATTAACTTTTATTTCACATTTGCAGTGTATATAGATACACTGCGAAAGTACTCGCATTTCCCATAGACTTACATTGGACTCGCTACTCCTAATGAGTACCTGAGTATTAGGATCTAGTCGTTACGAGTATAGCGAGTCTGAATATTTCATGGCACTGAAGCCAGCACTGAGAGTTGGGTGTGGGGAGCGGGTCTGTGTGGTTTCCTGCAGCAGTGACCTGTTCCTTCCTTCTGTGCTTCCAGTCCACCATTGCCCCCTCCTCACAGCAAGCTAGTGTATACATAATTGTACATTTGGATTATAAGATGCAACCCACACTTTCCTCCAACATTTGGAGGAAAAAAAGTGTGTCTTATTGTCCAAAAATACGGTGCACACACAGGGACACGGATATCTAGAAACCTATAGTGAACTAATCTTGAGATGCAGGATCCACAGGTATGCACCTACATAAGAACATAATCATTATAAACATATGTCCATGCAATATATAGCACTCTATTAAATATATCTCTTTCTTTTCTATTTCTTTTACTTATGCTTCTGGTTTCCTGCCCGGGTTTACACACTGTACAGCCTGACTGGGATAAACTTCCTATCTTGTACTTTACTTCCAGGTATTTTAAGAAACTCTTTTATAATCATTTACATGAAAATGTTTAATGCTATCATTTATAATGCATATATTTTGTTCTGTGATTCTTGTATTTATAGTAAATACATTCTCTTTCTAGCAACTCTTATCAACAAGGCCATTCTGGTTGAAACTTTAACCCCTTAGTCGCTTTGTCTACAATAAAAACTCTATTTTGCATAGTAATAACAGAGTGTGCAGTGATCACTAAATTGGACTAGAACCGGAATGTATTACAATCCGTTCACTGGCACTTTGCCCAAATTTCCCCTTTGTGTGCATGCCAAAACTCTACTTGTTACATTACAAAACATGACCGGTCATTGTGGCCTGTGGAACACACTAATGGAGCTGCAGATGTGAGCGTGTTCATGTCAGTGAGTTCACTTGAGGTCTGCAGCCTCCAGCTGTCTGCTTTATCCATGCTGGGTATAAAAATATAAGGAATCCCACGCCTTTTAAAAAAAAAATTTCCATTGTGTCACGCTTCCAGGGGAAGGCGCCCTGGAGTGGACGCACTGGGCCATGGTACCGAATTCCCCTGGTTGAGCTGGTCCTAGTTGAACCAACCCCTATACAGTGATTGTCAGGGACAAGCCCAGGGGGTCTAAATACCACAGCTGCTAGTACCACGGGGGTGGCTCGTAGGGTTAGCCTATACTACGGTATAGCAAGGTAGGAAACACAGGTACAGAGCCCGAGGCTGGGAGAGCAGGAATGGCTCTACTGGAGGAGAGTACAAGGAAAGCCTGACCAACAGTCAGCAAGGCAGAAGCAAACTAACTTAATAATCAGGCACCTCCCATCAGTGGAGGTGGCCTGATATACCAGAGGACGGGTAGCTATTGGTCAAGGGGAGTGTCAGGCCGGCCCCAGGAATCACAGGGGAAGGGTGCGGCTGAGCCTAGTGCACTGCTCATGACACTCATTAAACCTGACCCCTGCAGCATGCTGGTGTGTGAACTAGGCAGTCAGCAGACAGGAAGGGGACCCGGCGACAGCTCCGAGACACAGTACGCCTGGATGCCGTATGCCCGGTCGGCAGAGGAGCAGGGGATGCTGACCCAGGAGAGGTGAGCTGGAGAGTGATGCCAGGGGACCTAACACATCGTGCACCAACCAATTATTGGCATGGCTGTGATGGAAGCAGAAGTGCCCATAAACCTTGCTGATCGGATGCACTGCAGCATTTCAGAAAGCTTTATCTAGGCGGCTGAACCCAAACATTAACATGAACTTCCCTGAGAAGTCTGTGTTCGAGGTCCAGGCATGAACACTAGGTTTCCAGTATGGACCCCAAACTTCACAGTGTGGGTTTTCCCATTACTCCACATTCAACAAGGAAATTGGGCGGTAGTTTTCGGGGCAATCCGCCGCCTTCCCTGGTTTGGGGATAGTCGTGATGGTGGCCTCCAGGGCATGACCCGGGATGGACCCCTTTGTTTGCCAAAAAGAGAATAGTCGGAGCAAGTATGGTGTGAGGACCGGGCGAAAGGTTTTGTAAAACTCGTTCGCTAGCCCGTCCGGGCCAGGAGCCGAGTTAGACTTCAGAGAGATGATCACTTTGTCGATTTCAAGGGAAGTGAGAGGCCTGTTCAGCGTGTGCAGGTCTTCTGATGAGATGGCGGGGAGATCCAGTTTCCGGAGGAAATCCCTGATGGCCGGAGGTGAAGGTTGAGGGGTATTCACGTCCTCTTTCAGGTTGTATAATTTTTCATAGTATGAGGCAAACACCTCCACCATCCCGGACGGATCTCTAACCACTCTCCCATCATTACGTTTCATATGGGTGATCATAGTTTTAGCATCCCGTTTTTTTAATCTACGGGCCAGGAGGGCCCCCGCCCTATCCCCCATCGCATAGAATTTCGTTTTCAGTTTCCGAAGAGATCTCTCATATTGTTGGAGGAAAAGGGCTCTCAGTTTTAATCGGAGTTCCGATATCTGGGACAGCAACGTGGGGGATGGGCACATTTTATGCGTCTTTTCCAGTTGAACTATCTTATCTATCCATTCCTGTCTCAGGTGCTCTCGTTGTTTTTTCACTTGAGATGCTTTTTGGAGGAGAAGGCCCCGGATGACCGTCTTGTGGGCATACCACAGCGTGTCATCCGTGACCTCCCTGTTATCGTTTATGGAGAAATAGTCCTGCAACTTGGTTTCCATCTCAGAGGTTACCTCTGGGTCTGCCAGGAGACTTGTGTTTAACCTCCAGCGACGTGGAGTACCACCTCCCGATCCCAGTGTCATTTCCAGTGTGATTGGTGCATGATCCGACCAGGTGATGACTCCCACCTCCGAGGACCTACAGGCTCCCAGGGCAGCGTCATTCACAAGGAAGAGATCAATCCTTGAGTAAGTACCATGCACATGCGAGAAGAAGGAATAATCCCTCTCCTCGGCGTGTTGGTACCTCCAAACATCATGAAGATGGTACTCCCGACACAGGGGACCCAGAGTCCTACCCCCCCGCACAGCAGGAGAGGAGGAGTCCAGGCGGGTCTCCATTATTGCATTAAAATCTCCACAAACAATTAATTTGCCTACTGTCAGCTCTCTGAGTTTGTCTAGCAAGGTTCTCACGAATTTTAGTTGACCCGTATTCGGGACATAAACGTTAACCAGGGTATAGGCCTCACCAGCTAAATTACACTTCAAGATTAAATACCTACCCGCCGGATCTACTATGCAGTCCAGCATTTGAAATTGTACAGAACCCTTGACTATTACGCTGACCCCCGCCTTCTTTTCCGTGTGGCAAGCATGGAAAATATGCGGGAAAGAGGTGTGATGGAGTCTATGGGAGTCTCCCAGGAGCAGGTGGGTCTCCTGTACACATATTACCTCTGCAGCTGAAGACCTCACCTCCCTCCAAAGGAAAGACCTCTTGGCCGGGGAGTTAAGGCCCTTCACATTGAGGGATAAAATCTTGAGTCCCATAGTGGCCAACAGCACGAACAGAAAGCCAGCTCTAAACGAGTAGACCAAATCAGCACCCCACAGCCGTGCACTGAGGAAACAGGAAAGGAGGAGCAGAGAGGAAAAGACAGACTAGAAAGTAGAATTCAGAAGGAAAGATGAAGGTGTGAAGAAAGAGCGAGGGGGGAGAATGAGGGAGAAGAGAAAATTGGGGGGGGGGGGGAAGGAAGAGAGAAAAGAGGGGGAACAGGATTAAGAAGGAAGGAGGGGGGGGGGGGGGGATGAGGGGGAAGGGAGAGCGAGGGAGAAGGAGAGAGAGGGTGGTGGGGGAGTGGGGGTGAGAAGGGAGAAGACCAAGGGAGAGGGGAAAAAACAGTCACAGGAATGTAGATTGGCAAAAAGAAACACTAGTTTACGGACATAGATCAATTAAGCAAGAAAACGATTAAACAAACAGATATGTAAACACCAGTCGACTCTCAGACGAAACTGGGGTCGAGAAGAAGGGGGGGGGGGGAAATCCCCACTCTCCTATATCCCCGTGGGGTGACCAGATAAACGTCACTAATGAACCCAAGTTCGGAAAGTTCCGGCTTAGAAAGGATACGTCCAGGTTCGGACCCACAAGGGACAGGAGTAATCAAAAAAGAAAATTGGAGCAGGGCAGGTCATCCAGACCTACTGGAGGAATACGTTCCGGAACTGGGCCCTCATGGAGCCTCAGACGTGGTAGGAGTTTCATCCCCTTTCTTGTTAGAGTCCCGACCAGGCGAGGAGCGACTGTTAGCAGGGATCAAACCCCACGATTTAAGAGTCTTTCTCAGAAAAGTGGGGGAGGAGAATGATTGTCGCTTTCCCTTGTGCTTGAAGTTGACCGCCACAGGAGAGCCCCAACTGTAAAAAATGGCGTTATCTCTTAGAATTCTGCAGCTGGAGGCGAAATCCCTCCTTCGGGCGAGCGTCCCTGGAGAGAGGTCCGGGTACACCTGAACGCCCGCAAAGGGATCCGGCAGTGGGGGGCCGTTTCTCATACGCCTCAGAAGTTTGTCTCTAATCCCGGATCTCAATAGGGACACCAATATATCCCTTGGGACCTCTGGGGGAAGCCTCGCCGGTTTGGGGATCCGGAAGGCTTTTTCTATGTCCAGGTGGTCCTGGGGAGAGTCTGGGAGGGCTGCACGCAGGAAAGCTCTAGCCATGTCCATCTCATCCCCTCCCTCTGCTAATCCCCTCAGTTTCACGTTGTTTTTCCTCAATTGGTCTTCAAGATGACACAGTGTGACAGAGACCGTCCCCACCTCTCTATCCAGCCCGGCATGGCTGTCAGCCAGGCTGTTATGGGCTGAAGCAAAGTCTGTCATTTTTGTTTCTAGGTGGTCTGTGCGGTCTGTGAGAGCTCCCAGATCTTCTCTTAATGTGCCAATGAGCCCTTTCATGTCCTCAATTATGGAGACCCTCTGGGCAGCCAAGAGGGCTTTGATCGCTCCTTGTGTCACAGGGGCTCTGTCACCTTCTTCTCCTCTAGCGTCCTCCATGCCACGAGGAGAACGCTGTGATGCTGGGGAGGAAGGAGGCGGTCGTTCTGGCGTCGCCGCCATGTTGTGAGGGGGAGCGCGCGGTCTGCCTGAGTCAAAGTAATCCGTTACCTTGTTCTCAGGCTGCCGTCTCCGGGAAGCTGCCCGCGGCATGGCAGGAGGAGTCCTGAGCCTTCGGTCCGCTTTGTGGAGCTGTTTGAGGCACGATGTGGCCGGTATAATGCCGTTTTCCAGCGGTCTGGGTGAGGAGCTCAGCTAAGAAGCGTCTGGCGCCATCAGCAGCTAGACACGCCCCCCCGGTTTTCCCATTACTACGTATGATCTTACCCCATGATCAATAAATGATCACATAGAAAGCATTTTAGAGTCTTGTTCTTCAGAAAAGTAAATGAGGAAAAAAAAAAAATAGTATGCAATTGAGATAGAGACTTGAGAAAGACGTTTGTCGAAACGCGTTGTGGCTGAGGGCTCGCTCTATCTACTTTTTAATAAACTCAGAGGAAAATCTTTGAATATCCAGTTCCTTGGTCTTTTCTAGCGCTCAATTCCATACTATTTTTTCTTTTCCTCATCTACTGCCTCCCTTCGGGGTGTGGTATGAGAGCTGCTGAAGGAGAGACCTTGCTGAACATGTAATAGAGTTGCCTCCCTTGTGGTCAAGTGACCAGGCCCGGTGGATATGGTAAACATCACATCGGAGCTTTGCCGCACAAAGCCAAGTGGAATGTCGCTCAAGGAAAAGTAGATTGATTATACATTCACCCCGTACCCTGATCCATGTTGTGCGGTGCACAACAAATCTCAGGTTAGTGCATCCCTGATTAACCCTTAGGCCAGTGCTGGGATTAGCGTGGCGCAACCTTTCTCTTTTTTTCCTTCCTTCAGAAAAGTAAGATAGTCACCAATAAAAAAAATTATTACCTATCCTCTATATTACGTTATTACATTAGTGTACAGCCCATTTACTGTAAATAGTCAGGAAAACACTTTGGCATTTTGATTTTAATTATACCATATTTTGACATAATCCTCTGCATAATCTACGTTAACATTTCTCAACAGATAGAGTGCACAGACAAAGTGCAGTAGAGCTCTCATTTGCTTATCATTAACTTATACAGTATAAGACAAATTACACTGTTCAGTTATTATAAATGAAATATACATATTCATGAGTAATAAAATGTCAGACAGTGTGCGAACTGTATTAAGAGTCTGTATTATTCATTACCGATTAGTTAATTGTTCTTATATATTGCATTACAATGTAGAAAGTCTTCCACAAACACATCTCTAATTAAGTGTTTAATGAGAATAATTAATCTATAATTAATGCCAGGTCTTTAGACAGTAAACTTCTACTTGCTATTCTGATTTTTAAGCATTTCCTTTATTAATGAACAGAAAAGACTCTAAGTACGTGGGTTGAACATCAGGCGTTTTGTCATGAAGGTGTTAAAGATACCGGATATATTTCACTCAGTTCTATGTTAAATGAGACCTATACATTCTCTCAATTTCTAACAACTGTTACCATAAATTATTAACAGCAGCCTAGTATCAGTAAAGACACATTAATTAATGGGTGACACAAAGACACAGACGTTCTGTAGATGTCAACATTAAAATAGAATTAAATTACATAATTATGGAAACATAATTAAATAATTTAACTATTTCCAGATACCTTGAATTTAAAAAAGTTTAAAAGGATGGACCAGATGTCCATTGTGGCTGTCTGACTCCTGATACCCTTGTGTATGACCCCTGAAACTCCTGCTTAACCCCTTCAGGACCCAGCCTATTTTGACCTTAAAGACCTTGGCATTTTTGTCAATTCTGACCAGTGTCCCTTTATGAGGTAATAACTCTGGAACGCTTCAACAGATCCTAGCGATTCTGAGAATGTTTTTTCGTGACATATTGGGCTTCATGTTAGTGTTAAATTTAGGTCGATAATTTTTGCGTTTATTTGTGAAAAAATCTATAATTTGGTAAAAATGTTGAAAATTTTCGCAATTTTCAAATTTTAAGTTTTCTTTCTGCTAAACCAGAGAGTTATGTGACACAAAATAGTTAATAAATAAAATTTCCCACATGTCTACTTTACATCAGCACAATTTTGGAAAAAAAAAATTATTTTTTTTTGTAGGAAGTTATAAGGGTTCAAAGTTCAACAGCAATTTTTCATTTTTTCAGCAACATTTACAAAACCATTGTTTTTAGGGACCACATCACATTTGAAGTCCCTTTGAGGGGTTTACATGACAGAAAACACTCAAAAGTGACACCATTCCAAAAACTGCACCCTTCAAGCTACTCAAAACTACATTCAGGAAAATGATTAATCCTTCAGGTGCTCCACAGGAACCAAAGCAATGTGGAAGGAGAAAATGGACATTTTAATTTTTCAAACAAAAATGTTCTTTTAGCCTCAATTCTTTCATTTTCACATGGGCAACAGGATAAAATGGAAATGTGTTGGGCAATTTCTCCTGAGTACACCGATATCTCATATGTGGTCATAAACCACTGTTTGGGCGCACAGTAGGGCTCAGAAGGGAAGGAGCGCAATTTAACTTTTGGAGCTAATTTTCCATTCAAAAAGTGAAATGGCGCTCCTTCCCTTCTGAGCCCTGCCGTGCGCCCAAACAGTAGTTTATGACTACATATGAGGTATCAATGTACTCAGGAGAAATTGCCCAACAAATTTTAGAATGCATCCTGTTGCCCATGTGAAAATGAAAAAAGTTAGACTATAAGAACATTTTTGTGAAAAAAAAGTACTTTTTCATAATTACGGATCAATTTGTGAAACATCTGGCGGTTCACAGTGCTCACCACCCATCTAGATATGTTCCCTTGGGGGTCTAGTTTCCAAAATGGGGTCATTTCTGGGGGAGCTCCAATGTTTAGGCACTCAGGGGCTCTCCAAACGCGACATGGTGTCCATTAACTGTCACATCGCCATTGGACTCGGTGGCTGGTGTTCCTGCCTCGGCCGCTGGGAGGAGCCGGATTCCTTCGGCTGGTGGCGCCGGTGATAGGAGGGCCTTGTCTTCATATGGAACTGCTCCCGCGACGTCTGCCTCTGTCGCTGAGCGCCGCTGTGTTTCCTCTCTGGGTGGTGTTGGTCGCAGAGGAGCGGGCCCTGCAGAGGTGTCCGTTAGGCGCAGCCTGCGTTCTTCTGTCAGAGGTGGCGTGGGTGGAGCCAGTCGTGCATCTCCATCTGGCCTGGATCTAGGGGCGGTCCGGATGAGGTCATCAGGCTGTGAGCTCCAGCCTATGGGAGGTAACCGCGCCCTTCAAATACATTGGAGCCTGTCTTGCAGGCCGCCAGATATAGTTTTGGTTCCCCAGTGATATAGTGTATGTTTAGTTTTGTCTCTGACCTTGCCTGGATTTCTGACTCTGCCTCTGCCTATTGATTTTGTACCTCAGCTGCCCTCTTGGTTTTGCCCTTGACCTTTGCCTGGATTTTTGACTCTGCTACTGCCTGACGATTTTGTACCTTCGCTGCCCTCTCGGTTTTGACTCGGACTTCTGACTTCGTTTTTCGGGTCTTGATTTTCCCCTGGCGACCTCCCCGGCTCTGTTGCTCATATAGGCAGCTACCCCCCTGGGCTCCACTGTAATTCCAGATCCCTGTATAGGGGTTAAGGGTCTCGGGGTTTCTCGGGGGGCTGCCTACCAGCAGCTCGGCCTCACAGGGGATGGTTGTCACATTATATCTGGCCATACCATTCTTTATATATATAGATAGACTATATATAAAGCATTCCTTTTTACCTTTTTTTTTCCTCCTCTCCTTTTCCCAATGGTTTTTTTTTCTTTTCTCTGAGCTGTGTCTGCTGATTGCTCCCTGAAAGCACCTGTGTTTCCAGCTTCTCAGTCCTGTGGAGGAACACTCCCATCATCTCATTCCAACATGCTGTACAAGCCACAAGCTGGAGTCCTCTGCATGAACACTGGAGATCAGAAGGCCTCATACCCTGGATGTCAGCACCTGGGGGGCTCTGGCTCGGCCTGCCTGGGTGCTAAGGTATTGCCAGCGGATGCTGCCAAAGTTTTATTACCTATTTCTTTATCTTACCTTAAGAAATCTGTGTGTTTAGAGGCTTATGTTGACAGTGGTTCAGAGGGGAATTTCATAGATCTCCATGTAGCGAGAACTCTTGGTGTACCACTGCTAAGGCTTAATGCCCCCATTAGAACCACTGCAGTTAATGGCACTCCCCTCATCCAGGGTGGAGTGGAATTTGTCACTGAGGAAGTGTCGATGCTGGTGGGGTCGTTACATGCTGAAAATGTGTCATTTTTTGCTATCAATAATTTATCATCTGCAGTAATCCTTGGCATGCCATGGTTACGTAAACATAACCCAGTCATAGACTGGCACTTGGGTGACATCGTGCGCTGGAGCCCAAAGTGTCAGGAATACTGTATCTCGCTATCTGTAAACCAAGTGAAGGTCAAGTCTCCTCCTTTTGTACCATATGCCTTTAGAGACTTTGAGGATGTGTTTTCTATTCAGGAATCAGAGAAATTACCCCCTCACAGAAAGTAGGATTGCGCCATAGATTTGATACCTGCTTCTCGTCTCCCAAAGGGGAGAATATTTAACCTCTCTGGTCCAGAACGTCAGGCCATGAATGATTACATAGCAGACAGTCTGAGAAAAGGGTATATTAGACCATCCACCTCACCAGTAGGAGCTGGGTTCTTTTTTGTGGGAAAGAAAGATGGCGGCCTCAGACCTTGCATTGATTACCGCGAATTAAACGCGATCACTGTAAAAAACCAGTATCCTCTTCCACTCATCCCTGATCTTTATAATCAGCTGTTGGGAGCCAAGTATTTCACCAAACTGGACCTCAGGGGAGCATATAACCTGGTCCGTATAAAAGAAGGCGATGAGTGGAAGACCGCGTTCAATACGCCTCTCGGCCATTTTGAGTATCTCGTAATGCCGTTCGGGTTAAGTAACGCACCTGCAGTGTTTCAGAATTTTGTCAATGATATTTTCAGAGATATCAGTGGTGTATATGTGGTCGTATATTTGGACGACATTCTGGTTTTTTCTCCCGGTCTTTGGTCACACGTCCGACATGTCCGTACTGTACTCCAGAGACTCAGAGAGCATTCTCTATTCGCCAAATTAGAGAAATGTGTCTTCATGGAGGAAGAGATAAATTTTTTGGGATATATTATATCGGCTAAAGGTTTTCGCATGGATCCTGCCAAAATTAAACCCATTAAGGAATGGGTACAACCCAAGTCTCTGAAGGCACTGCAGCGATTCTTGGGTTTCGCTAACTATTATCGTAAATTTATTAAAGGGTTTTCAGAGATAGCCAAACCTCTCACTGATTTGACACGTAAAGGGGCGGATGTGGTTAATTGGAAGCCTGAAGCCATTCATGCGTTTTCTAAGTTAAAAGAGTGTTTCTCCGCGGATCCAATATTGGTGCAGCCTGATTTGGACCGCCCCTTCATTGTAGAGGTAGATGCCTCTGAAGTTGGAGTGGGAGCAGTGCTATCACAAGGCACCGCAGCTCTCACTCAACTTCGTCCGTGTGCCTTCTTTTCCCGAAAATTTTCCTCTACAGAGATGAATTATGATGTAGGCAATCGGGAATTGTTGGCAATCAAATGGGCCTTCGAGGAATGGCGCCACTTCCTCGAAGGCGCCAAACATAGGATTACCGTAATTACTGATCACAAAAATCTAACCTATTTGGAGTCAGCGAAAAGACTGAATCCTAGACAGGCTAGATGGGCCTTGTTCTTCTCCAGATTCGATTTTGTGATTACTTTCAGACCGGGTACTAAAAATGTGAGGGCTGATGCCCTGTCTCGAAGTTTTTGCCCCTTACAAGTCGAGGACGTGGAACCGACTCCCATTTTAGCCAAGGGGATTGTTGTCTCGGCTGTGTCTTTGGATCTTCTGGAAGAGATTCGTAGATCTCCAGAACAGGCCCCTGACACTACTCCTGCCCAGAAACTATTTGTCCCTACCAAATTCCGCCTCCAAGTTCTTAAGGAATCTCATGATTCCGTCCTCGCAGGGCATCCTGGTATCAATAACACCATCAGACTTGTAACCAGGAGTTTGTGGTGGCCAACCATAGTAAAGGACTGTAAGGAATATGTACTGGCTTGTGAAACCTGTGCTCGCGCTAAGTCTCCCCGCAACCGCCCTGCCGGGTTGCTCCAGTCCTTGCCTACCCCTGAGGGTCCTTGGACTCATATCTCCATGGATTTTATTACTGACCTGCCACTCTCAGAAGGGAAGACTTGTATCTGGGTAGTGGTAGACAGATTCAGCAAGCAGTGTCATTTTGTTCCGCTGTCCGGGTTACCTAATTCCGAGACCCTGAGCAAAGTATTCATTAATCATGTTGTGCGATTGCATGGTGTTCCTGTGAATATTGTTTCTGACAGGGGCACCCAGTTCGTTTCTAAATTTTGGAGGGCATTCTGTAAACGGATTGGAATTGACTATTCCTTTTCTTCTGCCTATCACCCTGAAACCAATGGTCAAACCGAGCGCGCAAATCAAGCTCTCGAACAGTATCTACGTTGTTATGTCTCTGAGCATCAATCTGATTGGGTGGAACATCTGCCACTAGCAGAATTTGCCATGAATAATCAGTACCAAGAGTCCATCAAGACCACCCCTTTCTACTGTAATCATGGGCTGCACCCACGCTTTTGTTCATTTTCTTCTAGGCTTTCTGACGTCCCTGGGGTAGAAAGGTCCGTAGATCAGTTAAAGACTATCTGGTCTGAAGTGAACGAAAACTTAAAGGGGGCTCAGTCTAGGCAGGCGTCTTCTGCTAATAAACGGCGCTCCAAGGGTCCGGACCTGGGAGTTGGGGACAAAGTTTGGTTGTCTACGAAAAATATCAAACTCAAAGTGCCGTCTGCCAAACTAGGTCCCAGGTTTATTGGTCCGTATGAAATAATTGACGTGAATAATCGTCTGAAGCTCCCTCAATCATTCAAACTGCCCAATGTATTCTATAAATCCCTTCTCAAATTGTACCGATCTCCGATTTGTCCTGTCCGGTCCCCTCCTCCTCCGGTCTTGGTCGGGGGTGCCGTGGAATACGAAGTTCAACGGATCCTTGATTCCCGTTTAGTGAGAGGATCCGTGCAGTATCTGGTACATTGGAAGGGCTATGGTCCGGAGGAGAGGTCCTGGGTGCCTGCCGGTAATATCCATGCCAAGGGTTTGATCAGGAAGTTTCATCTTCTTCATCCCAATAAACCGGGTTTTGTGGGTCCGGAGGCCCCTCGTAGAGGGGGGGGTACTGTCACATCACCATTGGACTCGGTGGCTGGTGTTCCTGCCTCGGCCGCTGGGAGGAGCCGGATTCCTTCGGCTGGTGGCGCCGGTGATAGGAGGGCCTTGTCTTCATATGGAACTGCTCCCGCGACGTCTGCCTCTGTCGCTGAGCGCCGCTGTGTTTCCTCTCTGGGTGGTGTTGGTCGCAGAGGAGCGGGCCCTGCAGAGGTGTCCGTTAGGCGCAGCCTGCGTTCTTCTGTCAGAGGTGGCGTGGGTGGAGCCAGTCGTGCATCTCCATCTGGCCTGGATCTAGGGGCGGTCCGGATGAGGTCATCAGGCTGTGAGCTCCAGCCTATGGGAGGTAACCGCACCCTTCAAATACATTGGAGCCTGTCTTGCAGGCCGCCAGATATAGTTTTGGTTCCCCAGTGATATAGTGTATGTTTAGTTTTGTCTCTGACCTTGCCTGGATTTCTGACTCTGCCTCTGCCTATTGATTTTGTACCTCAGCTGCCCTCTTGGTTTTGCCCTTGACCTTTGCCTGGATTTTTGACTCTGCTACTGCCTGACGATTTTGTACCTTCGCTGCCCTCTCGGTTTTGACTCGGACTTCTGACTTCGTTTTTCGGGTCTTGATTTTCCCCTGGCGACCTCCCCGGCTCTGTTGCTCATATAGGCAGCTACCCCCTGGGCTCCGCTGTAATTCCAGATCCCTGTATAGGGGTTAAGGGTCTCGGGGTTTCTCGGGGGGCTGCCTACCAGCAGCTCGGCCTCACAGGGGATGGTTGTCACATTAACAATTTGAGCTAATTTTCCATTTTGGAAACTAAACCCCAAAGAACCTATGTAGATGCATAGTGAGCATACTGAACCCCCAGGTGCTTCACAAATTGATCCGTAAAAATGAAAAAGTACTTTTTTTCCACAAAAATGTTCTTTTTTTAATTTTTACGGATTAATTTGTGAAGCACCTGGGAGTTCAAAATGCTCACCACCCATCTATATAAGTTCCCTGGGGCCGGGGGGTCTAGTTTCCAAAATGGGGTCACTTGGGGAGCTCCAATGTTTAGGCACTCAGGGGCTCTCCAAACGCGACATGATGTCCACGATCAATTTGAGCAAATTTTTCATTGAAATTGTTAGCGGACACCAAGTCACATATGGAGAATCCGTGTGCCACCAGCACAAGGGCAACTGGTGGAGTTGGGGTACAGCACCAGAAAATGGCGCCTCCAATGAATGCGCTATTTTCTGGGATGGCTGTAGGTTGCAATTTGCAGCGTGAGGGCCCACATTTGGGTTTCTCCATGCTGAGGATTCCAGCCCCCAGCTGTCAAGTTGTACCTGGCTGGCAACCAAAAATACAGCGAAGGCCATTTTTTTTGGTTCTAGAACTGATTTTAGAAAAATAAAATGACGTGGGGCTCTGCCATATTTTTGGCCCAGCCAGGTACAAATAGGCAGCTGGGGGTTGAAATCCTCAGCATGGAGAGGCCCAAGCGTTCTGGGCCCCCCATGCTGCAAATTGCAGCCCACAGCTGCCACAGAAAATTGCGAATTCATTGAAGCACCATTTTCTGGCGCTGTACCCAGGCTCTTCCAGTTGCCCTGGTGCTGGTGGCAAACTGGGTAATAGAGGGGTTAATACCAGCTTTTTATTGGCAGCTGGCACTAAGCCCGAGATTCATAATGTCGGGCAAATGTTAGACCTGGCCATTAGGAATCTCTAGTAAATAGTAAAAAAAAAATACACCACACAGAGAAAAAATCTTTTTATATAAAAAAAAAAAACACAAACAAAATTCGGGCTCTATCTTTATTATAAAGACCCGATGTAGTCCACAACGAAGGTCCCACGATGCTCCATCGCCTCCGACGTAGTCCAAAACAAAGGTCCCATGACGCTTGATCGCCTCTACTCAATCCAGAGACTGCAGCTAGGGATCAAGCGTCCTCTTCCTATAGTCTCTGGGTTCAGAGTTATGGTGTACTGTATGGCAATGATCTGTTGCACCCATCCATTCATCCACCCATGCACTCATCATCCACGTATGCACCCATCCACGCATGCACCCATCCATGCATGCACACACACATCTATCCATGCACACATCCATGCACACATCCATCCATCCATGCACGCACACATCCACGCACGCATGCACACATCCATGCATGCACACATCCATTCATGCACGCATGCATCCACAAATCCATCCATGCACCCATCCACGCATGCACACACATTTATCCATGCACACATCCATCCATGCACACACACATCCACGCATGCACGCATCCACACATGCATCCACGCACACATCCACGCATGTACACATTCATGCATGCATACATCCATCCATGCATGCACACATCCACGCATTCACACACATCTATCCATGCACACATCCATCCATGCACACACCCATCCACACATCCATGCACACATGCATCCACACATGCATCCACACATGCACACATCCATCCATGCACGCACACATCCGTCCATGCACACATCCATGCATGCACACATCCATGCACACATGCATGCATGCACACATACACGCACGCACACATCCATCCATGCACACATCCATGCATGCACATATCCACGCAAGCACACATCCATCCATGTCCACCACATTCATCCATGCATGCACACATCCATACACACATCCATCCATGCAATATCCATGCATGCACACATCCATCCTTGCACATTTCAATGCACACACACATCCATGCACAGACATCCATCCACCCATTCATGGACCCACTCATCCATCCATCCATCCATTCATTCATTCATACTCAGCTCCTCATCCACCGGTGAGGAGGAGGAGCCTGGGAGAGGAGGAGGGGCCCACACCGGAGCAGAGGAGGCTAGCCGAAGGGTGCATCGGCGGGTGCAGCCTGCCGGGAGGTGAGGGGGAGGACATGGGGCACAGAGGGGGGGGGGTCAGCTTCCTCAGCCCCCCCCATGATCGCACCAGGAGGGGGCTGAGGAAGCTGACCAGCGGGTGCACCAGCAGATCTGGAGGGGTTACTTGCTCTGATTGGCAGTTTCAATTTCAACTGCCAATCAGAGCAAGTTTAGCCTTGGGGGGGCTAAGCCCTCCCGGGCTAAAGTATGGGTCCTTGCGATCCTGCAGCTCTGGTGACTTGTCACTGACCCAGTCACCGGAGCTGCAGGAGCGCAAACAATCCATGACGTTATAGAGTCGTCATGGGTCGGGAATGCACCAACTTTCATGATGTCTCTATAACGTCATAGGTCGGGAAGGGGTTAAAAGCAGAATAGGGCTAAGTCTTTCTGTAAAATGACATTGTTTCTTCTATGTGTATTCAGACACATTCACCCTATTTTCCGGCGTATAAGACAACTGGGCGTATAAGATGACCCCCAACTTTTCCATTTAAAATATAGAGTTTGGAATATACTCGCCATATAACACTACCTCTCTTCTACAGTATAATCACCACTGTGATCCCCACACAGCTCTCCATACAGTATAATGGCCCCTACATCTCTTCACACTGTATTATGGCCCACACACAACCCTCAAATAGCCCTCCATAAAGTATAATGGCTTCTTCAAAGCCCTACAAGTATTATCATGCTCCCACAGACCCGTCCAAATATTATAAATGCTTCCATTTACTATAATTGTCTCCATATATTATAATGCATCATCCATAGTCACCTATTTTAATGCACCATCATAGTCCTCCATATATTATAATGCACCCCATAGTCCTCCTTATATAATGAACCCCATAGTCCTCAGTATAGTATAATGCAGCCTCAATACTCCTCCATATAGTATAATGCACCCCATAGGTCTCCATATATTAAAATGTACCCCATAGCCCTCCATATATTATAATTCACCCCATAATCCTCCATATAGTATAATGCACACCCCTAGTCCTCCATATATTATAATGCACTTCCCATAGTCCTCCATATTGTATAATGCACCCCATAGTCCTCCATATAATATAATACACCCCATAGTTCTTCATATAGTATAATGCACCCCCATAGTCCTCCATATACTATAAACACAGAGAGGGGGATGTGCCAGCGCTAGGGTAGGGGGGAGGGTAGGTGACACGGAGAAGGGGATGGGCTGTTGGAATAAGATTCTAATTAACTTGCCACATTAACTTATTCAAGTGCATGCGTGAAGTTATAATATCAAGACAGAGTTAGATATTTAGAACTTCTCTTGAAGGCTGGGCGCAGAAAAGTGAAGTGTCTTTATTATTTTCAATACCAGGGCTATTCCACACAAAGGAGGGAGGTATTAAGGTGTAGACTCTATAGAATTCAACCAATCATAGCAATGTCCATAGTTCAAGCATAGATAAGGGTCCTAATTAGTCCTGTAACATCCTCTTTACATTCCAGAGCTAGAGATACTTCCTTGTACACTATGTAACCAGTTTTGGATGGTTCTCTAAGGATATGAAGTAACATACAAATGTAGATATCCCAATATATATACAGTATATACATATGTCAAGGTTTCACAATATATACATCAAAGTACAGGCATAGACAACCAATATAACATCTAAATAAATATATATACACATATATATACATTACGTTTTCATAACATATAGCAGAATATACCCTACCGTTCAAAAGTTTGGGGTCATTTAAAAATGTCCTTATTTTTGAAAGAAAAGCACATTTTTTTTCAATGAAACTAACATTAATCAGAAATACACTCTATACATTGTTAATGTGGTAAATGACTATTCTAGCTGCCAAAGTCTGGTTTTTAATGCCATATATACATAGGTGTATAGAGGCCCATTTCCAACAACCACCACTCCATTGTTTTAATGGTACATAGTGTTTGCTACCTGTGTAAGAATGCTAATGGATGTTTAGAAAACCCTAGAAAACCCTTGTAAAAGTATGTTAGCACAGCTAAAAACGGTTTGGCTGATTAGTGAAGCTATAAAAATTGACCTTCCTATGAGCTAGTTGAGAATCTGGAGCATTACATTTGTTTGTTCTATGAAACTCTCAAATGGCCAGAAAAATTGAACTTTCCTGTGAAACTTGACAGTCTATTATTGTTCTTAGAAATGAAGGCTATTCCATGTGAGAAAATGCCAAGAAACTGAAGAACTAAAGTCAACAAATCTCTATTAGTTATAGGAAATATTTATCTAGTCCACATTTTTATTCACTGTAATGATGGGAATAGCGATTCAAATGCTGCTGCTAGCTGGTCTCTGGCTTTGAAATCGTCTGGTACTCCTCCTCTTGGTACTCCATCAGAGTTAATATACACATGAAAATTGAATGAAGTAAGGAAGCTGGTGCCATGCTTGCATTTGAAAGACATACAGATAGGATGTTTAGATTGTGAGCCCCAATTGGGACAGTTTAGTAAAACCAAAGATGTTGTCCTTACAATGTGTGTCAAAGATTTGGCCATTGGCCAGACTGGACCCCTCCTATATATATACATTTAACCATACAAAAAAGTGGGAGGTTTCAGGTCCTTTTACACTATATATATATCACAGTCAATTATATTATGTTTTCAATCATGAATTTATTTAGTAATTTGTTTGTACATATAAAAAATTCATTTCATAACTCATAACATATACATAAGATATACATAGATTTCATTTATTTATTTATTTCATGGAGGATCAAAGTATTAAAGTGACATTAAAATTTTTCCATGTAGCTGGTATATCCCTTCTACATGGACAGGGGATAGTGGACAAATCTTGTGGGTATTAGACCTGATTTCATTCTATATATGTAGTGCCTGTCATATTTACCCATCCAGTGGGGAGCAGAGGTTGACTATATAGTGGATATACAACCCACATTAGGGAGAGTCCTGCAGAGTAGTATTAGGTAGTCCCATGTAACACTCATACAGTTAATCCATCCCTGGGGGAGTATTAGTTAATGTCAACCCTGTTTAGATACCATATACATATACATATATCGGTCTTATTAGAATGTAAACACGTCATCCTCCCACAGCTCCACACTTACCCATGTCCTATGAGGGGATGGAGTACCGGGTGCCCCCAGACGAGTTTTGCTTTGGGCTTTCTCAATGGGGTCCGTTTCAACCCGCCGGCCGGCATCTTTTTATACCTATACTGAGATCCCTCACATGTGTGCCCCATTTCTGGTCCGCCTCTTCCCTCGCGACTCGCGGCCAATCCCAAGGCAGGAGAGTCAGTGGCCACCTGATCTCATCCAGCCTATCCGGGATGCCTGCGATGTCACTGGGGGGCGGAACCGGACGTTGCACAGTAGAATTTTTCACCAATGGCGCCGTAGTTTGGGCGGAAGTGCGATTTCCGCCATCTTAGAGGCTGGTGTGTCATCAGACACCTATAGTAACCTCATAATAAGGGCGAAAATCGCAACCCCGCCATTTTAGACATGGGCATTTCACTTAATTCACGCAGACAACCACTTTTTAGGATACTGGGACGATTAGAGCACAATGGATATGCACATAAAGGATACAGCACTGTAAAAACAGTGCTGTATACCATTATCCCAATGTGGTATATGATTTAACTACGGCCTCCCAGGTGCGGCTTATTCATATCCATACACATAAATGGTCCAATTGAGACAGTATTGCAAATGTATGTAAAGTGCTATGGAATTAATACCACTATATAAATGAATAAATATTATTATTATTAACTCTGATTTTTCATTGCATATTCATAAAGATTCTCTGCATTTGGAGACACAATCTGAGATGGTATCAGGAATTAAACACTACCACATTAACCCTTCCACCTCACTGTCAGTATCGGATAAAGGTGACCATTTCCACACGTCCATAAGTCAGCCCTCACTACTGTCTAAATCAGAAGGACATGGCCTCATACCAAGTCAGCGGTGCTGGTGAAACGTCAGTTTTATCTAAAACAGTCAGTCCCTGACACCCGTAAGATAAAAGTGTCCTAAACAGTCAGTGTCCCCTGGGATGTTTATATCCATCACATATAGGCCAGTGTCTGCAGTAAAAGAGTTTTCTGCCATCAAGTATAGGGGGAAAACAGTTTGACAGACTTAAAAGTAGGACAGGACCCTACAGTGCAGTGTTTGGTCATATATTCTGGCTGTAACAGCCTAGTAAGGAGGCTCCTACCCTTACTGTCTGTCTTCTCTAAGGCTACAGTAAGTTCGTAGGTCCAGTCTTTCCCATTTTTCTATCCCATCATGTTCCAGGACTCACAACTACACCCATAGTCTATGTCGGTGGTGGTGACACATATACACATGTCAAATTTATAACTAACTACAGGGTCTGAAGTATTGAAAAAGAAAGTAATAACTTATTCTCCACTCTTTTTCTTTTGGGACATAACCCTTGGATCCAGTTGGGCTTTACAGTCGTCTCAGTTGTCAGCAGAACCTCTGACGATTCTTCTTACCATCACTCAATCTCCAGGCTGTAGGGAGCGGCTCTGGTCCACAGTACCTGCATGTTGAAGGGAAGAGAAAACTCGAGAATAGATGTTAGACAAACATTTTGTGAGTGTCAAAATATACGAAGAAGCCTAGCACGGGGAATTTATTGCCCTGGCGACATTTTCAACCAAGATCTCATAAAAATTTGTACCATCTTGTGACTTAGGGTACCGTTACACATCGCAACATTGCATGCAATTTCATTTGCAATTTGCTGGTTGCAGTGAAATCATGGACACATTGTTCCATTTGTACACGGCAACAAAATAGAACAATGTGTCCATGATTTCACTGCAACCAGCAAATTGCAAGTGAAATTGCATGCAACGTGTAATGGTACCCTAACAATTTCATAGTGAAATAGTGCAGTGCAAAGAACAAAATCTCAAAATTTTCATATACCGTATATACTCGTGTATAAGCCGAGTTTTTCAGCCCAAAATTTGGGCTGAAAAGTCCCCCCCTCGGCTTATACACGGGTCTATACGGTACCACCTGCTGTGGTGGGGGCTGTGGAGGCTGGAGGAGGCGGGGGGAGCCTGCTGTATGAGCGGCCCCGTCACGTGGGGCCGCTCATTATATATGCACTGCTTCCCCCTGTCAATCAGCGGCAGGGGGAAGCAGTGCATATGGCCCCCCAAAAGCTGGCACTGTCCCCCCTTGTAAGGGCCCCCCCCCCCGCTGCTTATACATTACCATCCCGGTGTTCTGATCGGCGCCGCTCCTCGGTGCTGCGTCTTCATCCTCCCGTCCGCGCTGGCTGCATCCGGGATCTCCGGCTGTCGCAGCGATATGACGTCATCGCGCGACTGCCGGAGATCCCGGATGCAGCCAGCGCGGACGGGAGGATGAAGACGCAGCACCGAGGAGCGGCGCCGATCAGAACACCGGGATGGTAATGTATAAGCAGCGGGGGGGGGGGGGGGGGGCCCTTACAAGGGGGGACAGTGCCAGCTTTTGGGGGCTGTTGGTACCCCCAGGGGGCTGTTGGTACCCCCAGGGGGCTGCTGGGTACCCCCTGGGGGCTGTTGGTACCCCCAGGGGGCTGTTGGTACCCCCAGTGGGCTGTTGGTACCCCCAGGGGGCTGCTGGTACCCCCTGGGGGCTGTTGGTACCCCCAGGGGGCTGTTGGTACCCCCTGGGGGCTGTTGGTACCCCCAGGGGGCTGCTGGTACCCCCTGGGGGCTGTTGGTACCCCCAGGGGGCTGCTGGGTACCCCCTGGGGGCTGTTGGTACCCCCAGGGGGCTGCTGGGTACCCCCTGGGGGCTGTTGGTACCCCCAGGGGGCTGTTGGTACCCCCAGGGGGCTGCTGGGTACCCCCAGGGGGCTGCTGGGTACCCCCTGGGGGCTGCTATATGTACCCCTGGGGGCCTGCTGTATACCACTGGGGCTGCTGTATACTACCACTGGGGCTGCTGGGGCTCCTGTATACTACCACTGGGGCTACTGGGGCTCCTGTATACTACCACTGGGGCTGCTGGGGCTCCTGTATACTACCACTGGGGCTGCTGGAGAATCTGTATACTACCACTGGGGCTGGTGGGGAATCTGTTTACTACCACTGGGGCTGCTGGGGAATCTGTATACTACCACTGGGGCTGCTGTATACTACCACTGGGGAGGCCTGTATACCACACTGCCGGGGGCTGTATACCTGTGCTGGGGTCCACCCTCGGCTTATACACGAGTCAATAGGTTTTTCCAGATTTTTGGGGCCAAAGTAGGGGGGTCGGCTTATACACGGGTCGGCTTATACACGAGTATATACGGTAATCCGAAAAGTACCTGTCACCCCCCTTGAGTATCTTGTCATCTTATATTACATATACACATAACCTTTTAAAGAAAGGATATACCTTGGCCCTCGATTTATACACGGAATTATGGCCCTTTATTCCTCGCCGTCTGCCAAGGTGAAGATTGGGGGCGCCCTATCTTCCCTGTTCAAAATTGCAAACGGGACCCGGCAGCAGGGCTGTGGAGTCAGTAAGCCACAGTTGCGACTCCGACTCCGACTCCTGGATTTTATCAGATTCTGACTCCAGCTCCGACTCCGGCTCCGACTCCTTCATAAATGGCCACTTCGTAACAATAAGTTTACTGTTGTAAAATATTACCATCGTGCTTATTCAGTTTCTCACCATCATATAAGTAATCAGACCACTTAGAGCAAAAACTATATTTATTAGAATACAATTAGAATATAGCAAATAACTTTTATAAACTTTTCCAAACTGTAAGTAAATATGCATAATAAGAAGAAATCTATAAATTTGTCCTAAGAAAAAGTATTGCCTCCGTCAGATGCCCTCAAATCTGATCTAATGATTTTGAGAGCAGAGAACAACCTCTCTACACTAACTTAGGTTGGTGGCAAAGCAGTAACCACTCGGGCAACATCTCTGACAATGTCAGGATACAGAGGAATCGCTTGTTGCATTGTTATTTTTGATGAACGGTCAAATTTCTCAATTTCTTTTAGTGCACATGAAAAATTCTGCTGAAATGTACTGGCTGTGTTCTTTGATTGGGATGACCCTTCTTCTATGCGGGAACGCTTTGCACGATCCTTGTGATCCAAATACTTTTCAAAATGAAATTCTTCATCAGTTGATGATGAGGGTGAAGATGTGGCAGGACGACCAAAATCTTCTTGTTCCTCCTGACTGTTCTGCAACCCTTTCATCCTTACTGCTATTTCAAACAGAGCTTCTTTTCCTTTACGTAGCTGTTGATCATCTAGAAGAATCTGATGCATTGGGTCTACATAAACAGCTGCCAATAGAATGTTATTTTGTAATAGTAGCTCCTCTCTCAGTTCCATTGATGTAGCAATGCCACTTGCAATTAACCCTCCTCTTTGGGACAGGCGAAACATCAGGTTCTTCCACTCCTTTAAGAAAATACCTGGAGTTAAGTCCTCTGCTTGTAATTTTTTAGTCACTGTAAATGGGTGCTCTAGCAATTTTTCCAGCTCAGTCACCTGATTCAACTGACTTTCATTTAGCGTCATTTGAGGGTTAGCCATGTCTACAAGAAAGGTTTTCAGTTCAACCAAGCGCTGAATCATTAAGTAAGTACTGCCCCATCGTGTGGGTTGATCAATTGCCCCTTTTCCAGCATGTCTCTTCAAAATTGAGTCAACTTTAGGGGTTCTGGCAACAGTAGCCAATTTTCTCACCTTTCCAATCAGTGCAGCAGCATGTCCTTCTTGCAGACTGTCTCTTATAGCCAGCTGTAGCGTATGCACAACACAGCGCATGTGATGAATGAAAGAACGTATTGATACAGTTTCAACAAGATCATCTAAACTATCATGTTGCTGATCATCTGAAGCAACATCAGTTTGCAACTCAGTTACAATACTGTGTTCCTCTATTTCAAACATTTCTTTGTCTGTGGACCCAGAATGTTCTTCTAGCGGCTGGTCACCATCATTACACTCATTCATTAGCTTAATAGTACTTATTATATTTGAAGCATTGTCAGTTACGACAGAAAGAACTTGCTCTTTTTTAAGTTCATAGTCTTGCAGAACCTTTTCCACCAAGACCTGGAGAAACTCACTGGTGTGATGAGCTTTGGTGTCTTTTACTGCCAATGTCTTGGTAACTATTTCATTTTTGTCACAAACAAATCGGACATTGATGGCAACATAGTTCACTCTGTGACATGTGCAGGCATCCATTTTAAGAAACACAAAGCGTCCCTTGAGAGTTTTTTAAGTTCTTCCTTTTGTTTAAAAGCTTCTTCGATTACTAATTTTCTAATACTCTCTCTCCAGAGAAACACCAAGCTTGCGGGCCATTTCCCCATTCAGACACATAAAAGCTGGTCGTGAAAATAATGAAATAGGCACACTATCCTTTACAACAAGCTCTATGATCTGTTTTTTAAATGTATCTACTGTCATTGTCACAGTAACATTGTCACTGACAAAATATCTTGCAACTGATGGCTGCAAAGTTCTCTGCTCCTTTGTTTGGCTGGAAGAGCTGGGACTGGTTCCTTGGTTTGGATGCAGTCTTTCTCTTCCACTGCTTTCAGTACTTCTGGATGAAAGCGCTGTAAATGTCTCTTTAGATTAGAAGCTCTGGTAGGAGCATTTTTATCTTTGCCCGAATATGCACTGATCTTGGCTTGACAGGATTTGTTTTCGTCTGGATCATTTGTCATACACTGACAGACATAATGGTTTCCATCTTGAGTGATGGTGAAATGTTCAAATACAGCTGATTTAATGTGATGCCTCTTTGACATTCTCATGCTTTTAATTCTGCATTCACAATCCAAATGACAATTGTTTTTCCTAAAAACAATTGTACAAAATTATTGCCAGGTCGTACAACTGGTCAGTAATACTGATATTATTCCTCATGTACTCACAGTTAACTGATGCAAAGTTTGTTGAAAGGGCAATACTTCTTACAGTCTTCCTCTTCTGAGTAGCAGGCAGCTGTGAGATGCTTGGGAGATGAACACCTAATATGATCTAGTCTAGACAAGGAGGAGATTTACTACTAAGAATTTGCAACACATTTTCACTTTCAGCTTCATACATTGTAAGTAGGGGGGTTGGGGCAGCATGAGGTTAACCAAGTATAAGATTAGAAGGGCAGTGGAGAACAGTGACACACAAGAAGAAAGAAATGTCTCTATCTCCAGCAGAACTGCTTGTGCTGTTTCAATCCTGTTTTATAGTTTAAACTGCTATTATATTTGATACTTGTCTCTGCTGCCACCTGCTGGCCAGACTTTTCAATTCTTTCTGCCTTTCCTTGTCCAGCCTATGGGGGTGTGGCTCCTGTACGTGCTGCTTGTCTCTTCCTGTTTGCCCAGTCATTGGTAGACATTTTCTACTACAGAGAGTTCGTCCCCATGGAGCTGGAGAAGCAAAGTTTTTGACCTACAAGTAGTGACTCCAGAGACAAGCTTCATACAAGATTTCAATGCCATGTTTTGGATCATTCATCTACGAAATAAACCAACATTGTTTTCATCCTAACGTGTGTACGCTTATCTGGGACGCTGCTCCGGGTCCTGTCTGCCCCTCTTACTGGAAGTACAAAGGTAAGAACTCTCACCCCATTATACAACCAGCATGCCTTTATCGTCTTTAAGTGGGAACAGAACAGTCAAAAACTTTGCTTAAAATCTCCTAATAGTCAAAAACTCTGCTTAAAAGCTCCTAGCAGTCAAAAACTTTGCCTAAAAGCTCCTAGCAGCTAGAAAACTGCCTTGCAGCCCAGCATCCAGCTACAGATCCCCATGTGCCCTGTTCCTCTGTGCGTTAATCTGCCCAGCAACAAGCCTTGTGCACCAGTCTGCCTGCAACAGTGTGCACGTCTGGACAAGCCTAGAGGAAGCTCTCTCACCTGCCACATCTTGTATCAGCTCTGCCTGTACTGTTATAAAGAACTGTTTTTATGCACCTGCGGTTTCCTTCTGGCCACATCGCTTCTATAAGCCTGCAGTACACTATACCTCATTACTGCACACGGCGAGCTGCGAACCCCAAGTTTCGTCAAAGCCACCTTGGGAATCCCATCCGAGAGTTCCCGCAGAGCCGCACAGCGATTTTCGGATCCGTATTCAAAAGTTGAGTTTTTTAAAGAGACAGTACACCTTTATTCAAAATGGCCGAAAAGGACCTCGGACAGGCTCCCACTGCTGAAACAGAGCAAATACAACCTGATACCGTCCACAATGAAGCCCAGGAGGCAGACCCCACGTCTCAAGCAGATCAAGTTACCCAACCAAAACGTTCTTCCAAACCAACGGTAAAGGCAATTGAAAACTATCACGCTATGAAAGATGAGCTAAGTGAACGCCTGGAAGAACAGTGGGAACGCGTCGCCTCTTTCATGTCGAGACTCGAACCCTCGTCAGGCGACGCCGCAAGCTTACAATCTGTTATGGAACGGCTGAACGCCGCCCATGAAGGATACAAGAGACTGTCAACAAGGTACATTGCCCTTCTAAGAGACTTTAATTCTGATGAATCTCTTTCAGACCTCAGTAAGGCGCTAGAGACGGACAAAGGGAGAGATGCCAAGGTCCGACACGCCATAAACAAGGCCGAACACCGTATCTCTCACCTGCAAGAAACCAGATCACACCGATCGACCTCATCTAAACGTTCCTCTCGGGCATCCAGGTCATCATCCTCAAGAAGTTCAACCATGAGCGACAGGATACTAGAGGCCCGCATAATAGCAGAGGAATCCAGGGTGAGACGTTCTTTCACTGAGAGAGAAGCAGAAGAAAAAAGGACAGAAGCAAGGGCAGAGGCAAAAAGGGCAGAAGCAGAGGTGGAAGCAAAAAGGGCGGAAGCAAGGGCAGAAGCAGAGGCTAAAAGGGCGGAAGCGGAGATGGAAGCAAAAAGGGCAGAAGCAGAGGCTAAAAGGGCGGAAGCGGAGATGGAAGCAAAAAGGACCGAAGCAGAAGCGGAGGCTCGAATACGGATCCTTCGGTCACAGATGGAAGAGGAGGTTGCGCTAGCTAAAGTAAGACTACTTGAGCAGGCATTGATCCAAGGTCTTGATCCAGCTAACTCGCCACCACTGGAAACGGATGATCCAGTCGATCGCACCAGAGACTATGTGCTAAACCGGGTACCTGTAGCGACTCCGGTCTACAGTACCGTCCAAGTCAACGACACCAAAACCCCCAACATACTTGTAAAGGTGCCAGTACCCTCGAAGGCACCCGAGCTAATTAACGACAGTCGCCGAGAGATACCCTCTCAAACACAGTCACCACCACAAGATGGCAACCCAGCGTTTCCTGGCCCACCTTCACAGCTCAAGCGGTATTCGTCAGATTCTTCAAGGGCTAAACCACAGCTCAACCCTGCAGCAGCATCATTCTACCCGGAAACAGCTCATCCATTCACGCCAGGCGGCCCATACGCCCCAGGGGCATCACGAGTCGTCGTGGCAACAAGTGGTGAGAAGTTGGACATGTCCGAGTTTGCCAGGTTCATGGTGAGCAGAGAGCTAATCAGTACTAGTCTTGTGAATTTTGATGATCGTGCAGAGAACTACAGGGCCTGGAAAGCAACCTTCAAAGCAGCCATCGCCAATCTCAACCTAACTGAAGAACAGGAACTCGACCTCCTGATCAAGTGGTTGGGCCCAGGCTCTTCAAACCGTATCAAGAGCCTCAGAACCGTCTATGTAGGACAAGCAGAAGCAGGTCTCGCCGCCGCATGGCAAAGGCTGGAACGCACCTTTGGCAGCGCGGAAGCGATAGAGAAAGCCCTATTCAAGAGACTGCAGGATTTCCCGAAGATCAACCTTAAAGAAGTCCACAAGCTTCAAGACCTAAGTGATCTGCTCATGGAGCTGGAGCTCGCCAAAAGAGACCCTCGTCTGTCCGGGCTGTGCTATCTGGATTCAGCCCATGGAGTAAACCCAATCGTGGTGAAGCTGCCATACAGTCTGCAGGAGAAATGGGCAACGTCAGTCTCAAGGTACAAAAGAGTGAACGACGTCACCTTTCCCCCATTTATCCACTTCTGCAGATTCATTGACGAGCAGGCCCAGATGAGGAATGACCCCAGCCTCGACTTCCTAGAATCCAACACTTCGGCAGCTGCAGCAACTCCAGCATCAAGGTATGAAAGTGCTATACAAAAATGCAGAGACACTAAAAGAGCTGTGAGTGTTAGAAAGACCGAACTACCATCACCCGCAACGCCCACAGACGAACAGAACACTGTCTCACCACGAGATAAGTCTTTCAATTGTGAATGTCCCATCCATAAAAAAACACACTCACTGACCAAGGTCAAGGGGTTTAGATCCAAAACCTTACAGGAGCGCAAGAAGATCCTCACTGAGCTTGGGATTTGCTTCAAATGCTGCGCATCACTTGAGCACATGGCCAAGGACTGTAAATCCACAGTCAAGTGTGGGGAGTGCCACAGCGAAAAGCACATTTCAGCCATGCATCCTACCCGGCTAGCTAGAGACACACCGGCTACAGTCACCACCGCTCCCGCTCCAAGTCATGGCGGGGAGCCACAGAATCAGACTGACACCGCCACAACTGTTTCCTGCTCATGCTCAGAGGTATGTGGAGAGGGCCGAATGGAGAAATGTTGTGCCCGAATATGCCTCATCAAGGTTTATCCCGAGGGACGCCCAGAAAAGGCAATGAAGGTGTATGCCATCATAGACGACCAAAGCAACCGGTCCCTGGCAGGAACCAAATTCTTTGAAGCCTTCGGAATTAGAGGACCATCAGAACCCTACACCTTGAACACCTGCTCAGGCCGCATAGAGACTAACGGCAGAAGAGCCAGGGGATTCATTGCTTCTCCTATCAACGGGAAGACTGAAATACCTCTACCAACGCTCGTTGAATGTGACCAAGTACCCAGCCACAGAAGTGAAATTCCTACCCCAGAAGCTGCACTTCATCAACCACACCTGAAACACCTCGCGAGCGTTATCCCACCTATAGACAACAACGCGGAGATTATACTCCTGCTCGGCAGAGACAACCTGAGGGTACACAAGGTGCGACAACAGTGCAACGGACCTGACTATGCACCATACGCCCAGAGACTGGACTTGGGATGGGTAGTCATAGGAAATGTGTGTGTTGATCGATCAGAAATCGACTCCTTCAGGACCTACGTGCACGGAGATGGGCGCACAACCTGCCTAAGACCATGTCCTCATCACCATGAAGTGAAGGAGAAGCCCCCAGACTCAATACAGCTACCCGACGTCGCTTCTTCCCTGCGTACCGACAACTTAGGAAGATCAGTCTTTCACGCAACCTATGGTCTGCGAAGAACCGCGTCAGAGGGAGAGCCCGAGTATGGCACAGACGCGAGAGACTTTGTTGAAAAAGACTTTTACGTAGATGACGGGCTCAAATCATTACCCACCAAGGAAGCAGCCATTGATGTGCTCAAAAGGACCCAAGGTCCAGAGTTCCTGCTGAGACAGTCGGAGGAAGGTGTCCAGGAAAACTTCAGCATCCTAGATCCAGATAACGATCCAGATGTTCGAACTGAAGTCAACACCCTGGCCACCAGTGCAGAGGAAGCTTCCAACCTCGGCTGCCAACGTTTTGAACGTTTCTCCAGCTGGACAAGACTCGTCCGGACTGTCGCCAGGTTAGTGCACATCGCCAGATGCTATCGTACAGACCTGAAAAACAGAGCCTGTCATCGCTGGCATGTGTGCCACAAACCCCTTTCTGCAGAGGACATCTCCCATGGTGAGTCCCTCATAATACGCCACCTCCAACAGAGCGAATTCGCCACCGAATGGAACTGTTTACACAACAAACAGCAGATTCCACTAAGAAGCCCTCTCGCCAATCTAAACCCGATTATGGACAGTTTTGGCTTACTTAGAGTCGGCGGTCGTTTAAATCAGGCTCGTTTCGGAGTCGCAGAACAAAATCCTCTCATCATTCCCAACAAACACCAGGTTACAGTCTTGCTGATCCGACATCACCATGAAAGGACTGAACACCAAGGCAGGCAGATCACAGAGGGCGCCGTACGGTCGGCAGGCCTTTGGATCATTGGAATGAAGAGACGTGTAGCACAAATACTCCATGATTGTGTGCATTGTTGCAAAATGAGAGGAAAGCAACTGTGCCAACAAATGGCTGATCTGCCTGCAGTCAGACTTTCTACGGAACCACCTTTCGCCTACGTGGGCCTAGACGAGTTCGGACCATGGATGGTATCCTCACGCAGAACTCGTAGCAGCCGAGCAGACAGTAAGCGGTGGGCTGTGCTATTCACCTGCATGAGTGTTCGAGCCGTTCACATTGAGGTGTTAGAATCCATGGATACTTCCAGCCTGATCAATGCCTTAAGGAGGTTCTTTGCCATTAGAGGACCAGTAAAGCAGCTGAGGTCCGACTGTGGCAGCAACTTCGTCGGTGCATTTAGAGAGCTGAACATCGACACCAAGCCAATCCAAGACCAGCTAGCAGACAAGGGTTGCACCTGGATCTTCAATTCTCCTCACAGTTCTCACATGGGAGGCTCCTGGGAGAGGATGATCGGGATCTCACGCAACATCCTGAACTCCATGCTAAAGGACGTTAACTCCTCAAGACTCACGCACGAGACTCTAGTCACTCTTTTAGCCGAAGTCTCAGCCATCATCAATTCGAGACCCCTCGTGCCGGTGACAATGGATCCAGAGGTACCAACCATGCTGACTCCCACCATCCTTCTTACTCAAAAAATTGACAACGCGTTAATTCCCAGCGGAGACTTCACTCACGCCAACACCTACCAAAGACACTGGAAATGAGTCCAATATTTGGCCGACTACTTCTGGAATCGATGGAGAAAGGAATACCTCACCATTCTTCAAGGAAGAAGGAAGTGGCAACATCCCAAGCCGAATATCAAGGAAGGAAACCTGGTCCTTATGAAAGATCAGACCACTGAAAGAACTGATTGGCCTCTGGGACTTGTTACTAAGACACTACCTAGCCAGGACGGCAATGTGCGGAAGGTGGAGCTAAAGGTCTTCAGGAAAGGTGACACGAAGACTTTTGCAAGGCCGATCCACGAACTCGTTCTGCTGTTACCTGTAGAGAGCACCACTACGGGATGAACGCTTCCTGACCTGAACTTTAGCTGTTTTCTTTTTTCCTCATTTTTGGATTTTTGAATTGTTGTATTTAACATGCCCTTTGTTTTAGGTATTGTTATGGACTAATAGTGGAATCCCCAAAGTGAATTCCAGACGGGGAGTGTGCTGTTTCAATCCTGTTTTATAGTTTAAACTGCTATTATATTTGATACTTGTCTCTGCTGCCACCTGCTGGCCAGACTTTTCAATTCTTTCTGCCTTTCCTTGTCCAGCCTATGGGGGTGTCGCTCCTGTACGTGCTGCTTGTCTCTTCCTGTTTGCCCAGTCATTGGCAGACATTTTCTACTACAGAGAGTTCGTCCCCATGGAGCTGGAGAAGCAAAGTTTTTGACCTACAAGTAGAGACTCCAGAGACAAGCTTCATACAAGATTTCAATGCCATGTTTTGGATCATTCATCTACGAAATAAACCAACATTGTTTTCATCCTAACGTGTGTACGCTTATCTGGGAAGCTGCTCCGGGTCCTGTCTGCCCCTCTTACTGGAAGTACAAAGGTAAGAACTCTCACCCCATTATACAACCAGCATGCCTTTATCGCCTTTAAGTGGGAACAGAACAGTGCTTATCACTGTTGTTCATAGTTTGATAGAACATATATATTTGAGTAACATTTATAAAATTCATATGAAAGTTCAATTATGAAATATTAATACATTTTTTTAAAGCTGGATTCGGAGTCGGTACATTTCTACCGACTCCGACTCCAACCAAAACTAACTCCGACTCCGACTCCACAGCCCTGCCCGGCAGGGATGTCCATTGTCACCCCTGCTATATGTTATTGTAATGGAGCATCTAGCCACAGCAATCAGAGCCAACACTGACATCCATGGGATCGAGCTGGGTCATAATCACCACAAGACGGCACTATTTGCAGATGATCTCCTCCTCTATGTCTCACAGCCCCTGATTTCGATCCCCTCAATTTTGAAGGAATTTGAACAGTTCGGACGGTTAAGTAACTTTAAAGTTAATTGCTCCAAGACGGAAGCCCTGAACATCTCTTTACCTGAAGATTTAGTATCTCACTTATCTAGGAAGTTCCCATTCAAATGGAGGGCGGAGGCTATTAAATACCTAGGAGTTATTATTCCAAAAGATCTTAGGCAATTGTTTAGGTTGAACTACACCACCCCTATTATCTGGCGTAGAGGAAGCTTTTTCAGCATATTGAAAATTAAAGCTCTCCTGGTTCGGGAGAATAAACGTTGTTAAAATGGATGTCCTACCCCGACTCCTGTATATCTTCCAAACAGTTCCTATCCCACCGGACAGAATGTTTTTTTATAAACTACAATCTCTTATCATTAAATTTACATGGAGCGGGAAGAGATCTAGATTGGGGATTAATATGCTTTCCCTGCCTAGATCTAGAGGAGGGGTCGGGTTACCTAACATTCATAGATATTTTTTAGCTTCTTCTCTCGCCAGAGCCTTAGACTGGCACTATTGCATGACCTCAAAGAGATGGGTGGAGGTGGAGCAGGATGGTTTGGGGATCCCACTGAAATATATACGCTGGATTTCTCCGGAAAACATAAAAGAATTACCCCCCTCTCTGACATGACCAAGACCACTCTACAAGTGTGGCATTCAGTGACGAAAACACTCTTTACAGATGACAAACTCAGTCCACTCACCCCTCTCTTTTCTAGCCCAGCCTTCTCACCTGGGTTCGGAAGGCAAAGATTTTTATGCTGGCAGAGTATGAACGACACCCGACTGGGGCAGACCCTATCCAATGGGGATTTACCTTCTTTGAGGGAGATCCAATCTATTGATCCTACTAGGCCTCTTAGATGGTTTGAGTTCCTCCAATATAAATCTTTTCTATTTCCAGCTGGCCGTGCGTGCAGGGTGAGATTGACACCAAATATATTAGAGATAATGTTCCAACAGGATTCCTCCCTGAAACATAAAATTTCAGTCCTATACCTGACCTTAGGATCCCTTCGAGATCAGGACACCTTACACTTCCAGTGGGCCTGGGATAGGGAATTAGGTAGGAATATCACAGTTAACGATTGGCAGAAAAGCTTTCTATTTACACACAAATTAGCCAGTGCCTGTGTCACACAAGAGAGGAGCTATAAGCTGCTCACCACATGGTACCTATGCCCTGTCGCCATGCACCGCGTGTTCCCTAAAATTTCAGACAGCTGTTGGCGTTGTGGGAAAGAGCCAGGGATGATGCTTCACATTTGGTGGGGTTGCAGTGAAATCCAGCTAGGATGTTCGGCACTTATACACGAATAACAGGTAAACAGGTTAATTGTTGTCCAGAAGTAGCTCTACTGTCCATCTTTCCAGGACCTATTGGGCTTAATAAGAAGGACATCCTCCACTTTTGTGTCTCAGCCGCCTGGGCCCTAATTCTGAGATTCTGGCGAACTCCTCAGGTACCCTCTCTACTTGACTGGTTCAAGGAGATGATGGATCTATTCCGAATGGAGGAGCTGGCGGCTGACGCTTCAGATTCTCGGGATAAATTCTCTGTGACCTGGACTGAGTGGATACAATACCTAGACTCGGCTGAATTTAGGAGAACTTTTTCTGAAGTTGATTTGGGGTACGGTAAATGGTTGACACGGGTCGGGGTATCCCCCACCCCCCATACCTCTTTCCCCCTCGGACCTACCCTCCTCTTATCCTGATCCCATTTAATTTAGTTCAGTCCCTACTTTCCTTTCTAGTATCTCTGTCTATTTTTCTTCCTTGTCCCTCAAAATCTACTCTGTTACTCAATAGTTTTAGTCTTACAAATTATCAATGCAGTTTACCCATTTATGCGGTTTCAGTACAGTTAAGTATTATCCCAATAGATATTTGTTTATTTTTGACCTAATTGGCAAAGGGGAGTTTGATATTATACTATTTTTGGAGAAAATAAAAGAGATTCCTAACCCCTTTTATTGCGGTAAACCTCTTGACTATGATAGGGGTCTATTAATCCCCTGTTTGTGTTATTTGAACACGGAAACAAACCGCCTTATATATGAAGCAGGTTTATTAACTGGAGATTATGCATTGAACACTACTTTTGTTCTGATGTCTCAATGTGAATTCATTACCTGTATTCCCTGACTTATCTTTTCTTGTATGACTTGTAATGCTTTTTCCTTGTTTCTTTTAAAATTTAATAAAAAGAGATTAACCACAAAGAAAGGATATAAAAAAAGATATGATATTGGTTCTTTAATTACCTAAAAATAAAAACAATCATCCCTGAGGCCCCCTTCACACCACGTTTTTTTCCTGATCAGGGTCGATCAGGTTTGTGTCAAAACCAGGAGAGGAACCAGGAGAGGAACTTGCAGAGAAAAAGTATAATTGAAAGATTGACACCTGTTCTGAGTTTTGGAGAAACTCCTGGCTTTGGCACACAAACCTGATTGAACCTGATCAGGAAAAAAACTGCAGTGTGAAACCAGCCTAACAGAAGAGATATGCAATGCATCCAGGAAAAATTACATTCTTTGGGTTCCTGAAAAACAAATCACTAATTCTAAAATCATATAATTTTGGTTCACTTCCAATAACTTATATATAAGATCTTATGTACAATAATAAGTATTCTTTACTGATTAAAATATCAAAATAAGTAAATTGTCACCTAAGATAGTGCAAAAGAAAAAATACATAACATTTACAGAGTTTTGATAATTGATATGACCACTCCTAACACTACCCTAGCAATATCCTTAAAGCTGAAAACCTACCTACCCAGCGGAGGTCTGCACACTCTTAAAACGCCTGTGGTGCCCCGCTCCACGTCAACTCACCCTATCTATCCCTAACCTATCCTTGAACATATATATATATATATATATATATATATACACAATTTGTAAAGTGATGCTTAGTCCATTATCTACTATATAATTGCCTTGTGGCCACTTCCACCAGCCGTGGCAACCAATGAGCGCAGCGTATGCAAAACAGCCGCGCGCATAGGCATCGCTATCGCCAGGATACACGCGTCCGGCCGGGGCGACCCCCGGCACCGATACCCGCCGCTCCGTCATCGCCCCCCCCCCCCCTCACCTGTCCCCTCGCCTCCCTCCTCGCCTCCCTCTGTTCTCAACCATCTTCTCCAGCTACAGAGTCACACCCTGTACAGCGGTCATGTGACAGGGCGGTTGTGTGATGTCACATCAGCGCGCCCTGTCACATGACCGCTGTACAGAGTGCGACTCTGTAGCTGGGGAAGACGGGTGAAAACAGAGGGGGATCCTGCCCCCCGCCTCCATCCTGCCCCCCCCGCATCCATCTTGCCCCCCATATCCATCCTGCCTCCCCGACTCCATCCTGCTCCCCCGCATCCAACCTGTTCTCCAGGCTCCATCCTGCCCCGCTCGCTCCATGCTGCCCCACTCGCTCCATCCTGCCCCCCCTGCCACTATCCTGCCCCCCCCCCGGCACCATCCGGCCCCCCCGCATCCATCCTGCTCCCCCGCATCCATCCTGCCCCCCCGCATCCATCATGCCCCCCCGCATCCATCCTGCTCCCCCACCTCCATCTTGCCCCGATCTCTCCATCCTGCCCCACTCGCTCCATCCTGCCCCCCCGCCACCATCCTGCCTTCCCGCCACCATCCTGCCCGCTCGCTCCATCCTGCCCCGCTTGCTCCATCCTGTCCCGCTTGTTCCATCCTGCCCCCCGCCTCCATCCTGCTCCCCCGGCTCCATCCTGCCTTGCTCGCTCCATCCTACCCCGCTCGCTCCATCCTGCCTTCCCCCCCCGCTACCATCCTGCCCCCCCCCCCACCACCATCCTGCCCTGCTCGCTCCATCCTGCCCAGCTCACTCCATCCTGCCCCCCCACCCCCATCCTGCCCCACCGGCTCCATCCAGCTCCACCGGCTCCATCCTGGCCCGCCCGCTCCATTCTGCCCCCCTGCCACCATCCTGCCCCCCTGGCTCCATGCCCTGCTGGCTCCATCCTGCCCCCTCCAGCTCCATCCTGCCCCCCCCCTGGCTCCATCCTACCCTGCTCCATTCTGCCCCCATTGATTAGTTGCGCCTGGCCACTGAACACAGTCACATCCACGCACAGACAACCGCCGCACAATACTGACACCGCAGACACCACTGCACCATGCAGACACCGCTTCACACCCACACCGCTTCACACTGACACCACTTCACACCGATACTGCTGGCTCCATCCTGCCCGCTGACTCCATCCTGCCCTGCTCCTTTCTGCCCCGCTGATTAGTATCGCACGGCGACTGAACACCGACACCATCACACACCGACACTGCCGCACAACACTGATATCGCTGCACACCGACACCGCTGCACACCAACAACGTCACTGACACCGCCGCACACCAACACCGCTGCACAAGACTGACACCACCACACACCGCAGACACTGCTTCACAACGACACCGCTTCACACCGACACCACCACTGCTGGCTCCATCCTGTTCCGCTCCATTCTGCCCCTACTGATTAGTCTCGCCCGGCGACTGAACATCGACACCGCCACACACCGACACTGCCGCACAACACTGATAGTGCTGTACACTGACTCCACTGCACACCGACCCCACCGCACACCGACACCACCGGACAACACTGCTACTTCTGTACACCGATACTGCTGTACATTAACACTGCTGTACACCAACACCGCCACACACTGACACCACTGCACACCGACACCACCGCACAGCACTGATAGCGCCACGAACCGACACTGCTGCACATCAACACTGCTGCACACCGACACTAGAATACTAGAATACCCGATGCGTTAGAATTGGGCCACCATCTAGTTATCCATAAATATATACAGCAATGGCTCAGTCTACATATATGTACAATGGTCACCAGGTACACTATCAATAGTCTGTAATAGAAGCAGGTTACGGCTAGTCTGTCTGAGCACAAGTAAAATCAATATACCATATATACTCGAGTATAAGCCAAACAGAGTGTAAGCCGAAGCCCCTAATTTTACCCTCCAAAATGGGGAAGCCTGTTGACTCGAGTATAAGCCTAGGGTGGGAAATGCAGCAGACACCCATCCTGGTATATAACCCCTCATCACTGGTATATAGCACCCCCATTACTGGTATATAGTGCCCCCATCACTGGTATATAGCAATCATCACTGTATACAGCTCCTCAACACTGGTATATAGCACCCCCATCATGGTTAATGGCCCCTCATCCTGGTATATACTCCCCTCACTGTACATATTCCCCCATCACTGGTATATACACTTCCTACCTGGTATATCACTGGTATAGCAACCCCATCACTGGTATATGGCCCCCCATCCTGGTAATACTGGTATATAGCCCCAATCACTGGTATATAAGCCCCATCACTGGTATATAAGTCCCCACCACTGGTATATACCCCCATCACTGGTATACTCACCTCCCTATCATCACAGTATATGCCCCCATGCTGCTGCACACCATAATAATAATAAATCTCTCACCCTCATCGCTGCTGCGCCGGTCACATGACACTGGCACAAGCAGGAAGACTGGAGGACGTAGCGGTGACATAGCAACGGACGGTGAGGTATCAATGGTTTATTATTTTAAGGTGTGTGTGGCAGCATGGGGGCATATACTGTGATGATAGGGGGGCGAGTATACATAATGCAATGTAATATGCACCACTCCCCCGCCGCTGATGGACAGGGGGATGCAGTGCATATTGCATTGCACTAATGAGCAGACCCACGTGACCTCTCCGCTCCTATTGCAGCCTCCGCCACCTCCTCCAGCGCCTGATCACTGCCCCCTCCCCACTGAGCCTGTACACTGACTCATTGGGGAGAGAGGACACTTTTCAGCACAAAAAGTGTGCTGAAAAACTCGGCTTATACTTGAGTATATACGGTAATACAAGGTAGAGTCAAACAGGTATAGTATTAGGTGATATAATTCTACTTATCATCAGTGGTCTCCCTGCTTTTCCTCAAAAACAGGTCAAAAAGATGTAACTGGATATCTGGAAAAAGGTCCAATTATTTATTATACAACTACTATATTATTAATTACATATGGTTAAACAGGCAAAAACTAGATTATTTACTCATTTATCTACTTTATACTTCAGAACATTTTGATCAAAGTGTATCTGACATCTTATGCTACTTTGTATAGGAGAGAGAGATCTACACCTACTAGGAAATGTTTATGCATTTCCTCCCCTTCTTCTTTTCTGCGCACTATTTGCAATCATTGAACCGGGTGGAGCGGCAGCCTGGCTGCTGCTTTAAACTCTTACCTTTCTAACTTGTGTTATGTGCAAGAATAATGCAGGATTGTACACACGACTTACCTGTAACCAGGAGCGATCGAGAAGGTATTCATCTGATTACACTCGTGACCAGTTTAGCCGTAAGTGGGGCCAAGCAGAGGCTTTTAACTTTTGTTGACAAGGCTCATCATGGCTTGTCCTTCTCCCGTTTTCCAGCACAACTCCCATTTGGTCCTAGAACTTGTCTGTATATACTGTATGTATATAGTATGAAACTGTGTGTACAGTAGTGCTGTGTGCACACTGTATACAGCCCTCAGGCTGTATTATATACAACCAGCAGTCTCCTATTTTGTATGCAGCCCTCAGCTGACTCTTATTGTGTATATAGCTTGCAGCAGTCTCTTATTGTGTATACAGCCCACAGCAGTCTCTTATTATGTATACAGCTCATAGCAATCTCTTATTGTGTAAACAACCAGCAGCAGTCTCTATTGTGTTTATAGCCCGCAGTCTCTTATTGTGTATAATGCCCACAGCAGCCTATTATTGTGTATACAGCCCACAGCAGTCTCTTATTATGTATACAGCTCATAGCAATCTCTTATTGTGTAAACAACCAGCAGCAGTCTCTATTGTGTTTATAGCCCACAGTCTCTTATTCTGTATACAGCCCACAGCAGTCTATTATTGTGTATACAGCCCACAGCAGTCTCATATTGTGTATGCAGCCGTAGTGGTCTATTATTTTTTATACAGCCCGCAGCAGTCTATTATTGTGTATACAGCCCACATCAGTCTGTATATTATTTATAAATATATATACACACCTATATGTAGCCTCCTCATGTATACAGGAGTTTTTCCAAGAGTGGTGGGACTGCGGAGGTGGAGCTGGGATGGAGGCAGAGAATAAAGGGGCCCCGAAATTTTGCCAGTATGGAGCCCCTGAAATTCCTAGTGGCAGATGAGGATGTAGACCAACCAAACAACCCCTTTAATTTAATCTCTCCATGAAATATGACATACATGTGAGAGGCTGTGTGCTATTACAACACGGCCTAACCCAGGAGCCCAGTGCGACCTAGACCGGAGAGTACTTCTAATCTGAAGGGACCGTGTTATTGAACAGTGGATGTATACTTTGTACCCGGATGCGTCCCGGAACCCGGCGGCTTGTGTCACTTCTTTGCCTCATGAATAAATCCGGGTACTGTATGAACTGATACCGGGCTCACTGCCGTTTGTCTTGCAATCCCGGCGCTACCTCACATATGGTGGAGAATGCGGGCAGCCTGAACTCTGGTATACTCCACGGACTGCATGTCCATACTCAAGCCGGCCAAGCTACAGTTCAGGTCTGCCACCAATATGGAGGAAATCCTAAAGCAGTTGGTGATTACCCAGCAGAGAGAACAGGAGCAGCAGCTGCGGCAGCAGGAGCAGTTTCAACAACAGCAGAAAACTAATGAACTGCTCCTACAGCAAATTATGGCAAAAGAGACCCGCCACCAGCGCCTTCCCCGGAACGGCGTGAGGCCCGGGACCAGGACCGATCGGTCTATGAGCGCACCGCGGACCGGGAAGGCCTCCCCGCCGGCCAGTGGGCTGAAGTAGTGGCGCCATTCCTGATGGGCGACGCACAGAAAGCATACTCTAACCTCAGTTGGGAGGATGCGCAGGACTACGGGAAACTAAAAGGTGAGATACTTACTCGACTGGGGGTCAATACCTATGTGAGGGCCCAACGGGTGTTTTCCTGGTCCTTTGTGGAATCCAAACTGGCTCGATCTCGGGCGTATGACTTACTGCAGCTGGTAAAACGGTGGCTCCAGCCTGAGCTCTTGTCTCCGGGCCAGATGGTGGAAAGGGTGGTGATCGACCGGCTGGTACGAACTTTGCCAGTCGCTATAAAGCGTTGGGTGGGGCAAGGGGACCCTTGTACCCTGGACCAGATGGTTAGTCTGATTAAGAGGTATACAGCCACCCAGGAGTTCATACGGGACTCTGCCCTCCTTCGTCTGTCCCGCCGGCCTCCGGAACCGGGAATAGGTGCATGTCCCTTTGCTGGGGACCGTCCTACACAAGCTCCCGCTGAGGGGGTACTCCGGAGTGAGGCCAGCAGGAGACCAGGCTCACCTATAGGGGGCTTCCAGACTGGCGGTGCCACTGCTAGGTGGTCCAGGCGATGCAAAGGGCCAGGACATGTGGCGGCCTATTGTCCTCTGACTATTGAACCCATGGACTGCGGGTTTACACACTGGGTTTCTATGTATGCCAGCACCGTGCTCGCCGCAGATGCGGTTGTTCCCACGATGGAACCCCAGATGTGTCCGGTGCTCGTTAATGGACACAGAGCGGAGACTCTCTTGGACTTCGGCAGTTTGGTGACTCTGGTTCATGGGTCATTACTCCCCAGGTTGGAGCTCACGGGGGTAAGGATCGGGGTCAGATGTATACATGGAGACCTCCGCGAGTATCCGACCGCGGAGGTGATGTATTCCACTCCGTGTGGAGAGGTAACCCATGTGGTCGGAGTGGTGAAGACTCTACCTTATGGGATTGTGCTGGGAAGAGATTTACCATTGTTTTGGTCCCTATGGGGTAGGAGGAGTAGCCCTCTGCCAACACCAGTGGATCCGGGTGCCGAACCCGATGATCCCAAGTCAGGGGTACCTGCCTTAGGGGTCGCCAACCTAAAGATAGAGTGTCACCCCGATAGGTTCCCCCTAGAGGTATTGGCAGGAGAGGTTGAGGAGACCCAAGCAATTCCAGAGCTGGAAGTGCCCCGGGGAGCGTTTGGGACAGCTCAGCTGCAGGATCCCACCCTGACCCGGGCATGGGAAAGGGTGATAGAAGTAAATGGGGTAGCTCAGCAACCGGGAGCTGAAAATGTGTTCCCACGCATGGTGATCGACCGAGAGTTGCTCTATAGAGTGGACAAAATCCGGGAGGAGGTCGTAGAGCAACTGGTAGTACTGCAGACACACCGCCGGGCGGTCCTAGAGATGGCCCACTCCCACCTGCTAGGGGGTCACCTTGGGGCTAAAAAAACGCAAGAGCGCATCTTGCTGTGATTCTTCTGGACGGGTGTGTATGCAGATGTCCAGAGGTTCTACGACTCCTGTCCGGAATGTCAGCTGACCACACCTATCGCAACTTTCCGGAGTCCATTGGTATCTCTACCGGTTATAGAGGAGCCTTTTGAACGGATTGCCATGGATTTGGTAGGGCCCATAGTTAAATCGGCTCGGGGCCACCAACACATCCTCGTGGTCATCGATTACGCCACCCGATACCCGGAGGCGATTCCACTACGCCACACAAAGGCTAAGCTTATTGCCCGGGAGCTGTTTTCTATGTTTTGTCGCCTGGGGATACCGAAGGAGATCTTTACCGATCAGGGGACCCCTTTTATGTCCAAAGTGACTGCAGAACTGTGTAAACTGCTGAATATAAAACAGCTGCGCACCTCGGTGTACCATCCCCAGATCGACAGGTTAGTCGAGCGGTTTAACAAAACCCTGAAATCGATGCTTAAAAAGGTAGTTGCCAAGGATGGGAAGGATTGGCACATATTACTGCCCTATTTGATGTTTGCAGATGAAGTCCATGGAGCCTCGGTTAAGAGTCTACAACATGGACACCAGCCAGTTATCCCACCAGGGAAGGACCTAGCCCAGGGTATTAGTAGCCCTTAAGTCACTATCCAGCCCTTGCGAGCTTGAAGATATGGCCAGGGGTTTACCATGGACTAGGTATCCAACCACAGACAGCTGTTTCGGGTTGTTGCCCCTCATCAGTGTGGCGCAGGATTCTGGCTGGGTGGGAGCAATGCTTGATAGACAGACATCACAAAGCACCCACTGACCTTGTGGAGACCAGCGGAGGATAACACTGCGGGCACCAGTTAAAGCACTCAACTTTAACTGGTGCCCGCAGTGTTATCCTCCGCTGGTCTCCACAAGGTCAGTGGGTGCTTTGTGATGCCTATTTGATGTTTGCCATCCGGGAGGTACCGCAGTCATCTACAGGGTTTTCCCCATTTGAGTTATTGTACGGCAGACATCCTAGAAGGTTGTTGGATGTCGCCAAAGAGACATGGGAACAGGAACCCACTCCCTATAAGAGTGTTATTGAGCATGTGGCTAATATGCAGGACCGGATTACCATGGTCATGCCTATCGTGAAAGAGCACCTAATGGAGGCCCAGGGAGCTCAAAGTCGCATGTATAACAGGAGGGCCACTGTCAGGTCCTTTGAGGTGGGGGATCGAGTGATGGTTTTAGTGCCCACTGCGGAGAGCAAACTCTTGGCCAAATGGCAGGGGCCGTATGAAATCTGGGAAAAGGTAGGAGAAGTGAATAACAAGGTGTACCAACCTGGGTAGAGAAAACACGTACAGTTATACCATGTTAATTTGCTCAAAGCCTGGAAAGACCGGGAGTGCCTGATCATGGAGGCACCCCAGGCTGGGTTGACCGGGGACCCCCCGCTGTCGGCCCTGAGAGGGGCCGACGAGGTAAAAATAGGTGACACCCTCACTAAGGACTAGCGACGGGAGGCTCGAAAGTTGGTGCAGCAGAATCCAGATGTATTCTCCAACCTGTCCGACCGTACTTCCGTCATTCAACATGACATTGTCACCGATGACATCATCATCTTCAGTAAGGATTAGCACACGTATTTGTCCCAGATGCAGGCAGTGGTGGATTCGCTCAGGGCCGCGGGCCTGACAGCGAATCCAAAAAAATGTGGTATGGGTCTCGAGGAGGCTCGATACCTGGGGTATGTGATTGGGCGAGGGGTTATCAAACCCCAAATAAATAAAATTGTGGCCATTCAAAACTGGCCCCGACCGGTGTCTATAAAACAGGTGAGAGCGTTCCTCGGCATCATTGGGTACTACAGACGCTTCATACCCAACTTTGCTGGACGAACCGTGGCCCTGTCCGATCTCTTAAAGGGGAAGAAGTCGGTTATGGTGCACTGGAATCCCCAAGCGGAGGCGGCGTTTCAGGATATGAAGGTGGCATTGTGCGAACAGCCAGTCCTCATCAGTCCCAACTTCAAGAGCACCTTCATCGTGCAAACAGATGCCTCTGAGGTGGGACTGGGGGCTGTGCTGTTGCAAGAGGTGAACGGAGACGAACATCTGGTCACCTACTGGAGCAGGAAACTGTCCCCGGCGGAGAAAAGTTATAGCGTATTGGAGAAGGAGTGCTTGGCTGTAAAATGGGCCTTGGAGTCCCTACGCTACTATTTGCTCGGGTGGCAGTTCCGGTTGATTACGGACCATTCTCCCCTGGTCTGGATGCGGAATGCTCTTCAAGGAACTTAGTTTCTCAGTTGGGCACCAGGCTGGCAAGTTGCAGGGCAATGCAGATGCCCTGTCCCTGTTTGGTGGCTGGTGTTCAACCCCACATGTTTCAACAGAGGGTGGGGGTGTGTGAGACAGGGAGGGGGATCATATGCGAGGGTCGTTATGTGTCCCCCAGAATGTGCACTGTCACGTATTGAACCCGG